>QRFJ01005624.1:0-252284 GCA_006176705.1 Cocos nucifera
AAGCCTACTAAACTCAAGAAAGCTTGTGGTACCAAAAATTGCAAACTAATTTTGCAGGTACTCCAAGAATCCAATGAAATGAAAAGAGAAAACTATTATAGAAGGATGCCTTGGAAATGAACTAGGATGGATGATAATGCTTGGTCAACTTTAGATCTTTCTTACATCACATCATCAATAATTATTTTATTGAATGTATTGACTTTAATGATTTATTAATATGTATGCATATGATGATTCATTACATGTTTTGATAAGTACAATTGATTTTGATGCTTGCAATAATTTGAATGTTTTGATTTTTAAATGCTATCCTTTATATTATCATGCTATGGATGAAATGGTTTAATCTTGAAATTCAATATGATATTTTAAGCCTCCCTATACCTATTTTATAATTGATGAATTCAAATTAAAAGATGCTTAATTGGGTTTGAATGTTTTAATTGCTAAATCGACAAGAGAAACTAATTTTTAACATTCTCCCATAAAATGCTTAATTATTAAAACTCCACCAAAACTTTGGATCATCTAAATACTTGAAAATAAAACATTCTTTCATAAAACTCGAGTGCTTGATGTTGAATTGCATCTTAGTTTTATCCTAAGGATTCGAAACTTTCGTCGTTGAATCTAAAAATATAAAGGCTACATCTAGATTTTTCCCTCATGATACTCTTGATTATCTTACTCCAATCGACCAAATTTTTTATTCTCAAATTTGATTTGAATATTATCTTTGATCCCCAACTTATTTGCATATCAATTTTCATCTAAATTGATCAAATTTTCTTGAATTAAAACTCCTTAAACTATTGAACTAATCTTTTTGAAAATTGAGTATGTTTGATGATGTTATTTGTTTGATTTCTATGCTTATTTAATTGATTCAATGTGTGCTCACCTTATAAAACTAAGAGGAAGATATTAATGATTAATTAAATTTAAAAAAAATGAGAGAATCAAGAAGATTAAATTTTCTGGCATAGAAAACATCATTGGAATATTAAAGATGAAATATTTTTGAAACTTAATTAAAAATAAAAATTATTTGATATTTTCTAAGAAAAAGGATGAAATGCTTTATTTTGGGATATCTGAAAATCTCTTAACTCGAATGATTTGCTAATATTAATTCAAATTGATTTTCCATGATCTTTAAGTGGTATCAAGCTTTTTCGAAAATCATTAATTGATCTAAATTTCAATTCCATTGATATCATGAAAACTTCGAAGCAAATTGTTCAGTTTGATTTTCAAATAATTGGTATCATAATAATTATTATTTATTTTGAATTTCAAAACTCTTGATATCAAAATTTTCATAATTGTATCAAACAGAAATTTAAAATTATCTTTGATTTAAAAAATTTAATATCGAGTATAATTTGCTTTCAACAAATAAATTTGAAAATTAATCTTCTCTAACCTTTAAGTGGTATTAAATTTTTTAAGAAAATTATTGTTTAATCTGAATTTTAGTTCATTTGGTATCATAATATGCATCAAAAACTTTATTTCTGCCTTGAATTCCATCGTATTATCTTTTAGCAAAAAAAAAGAATGTTTTGTCTCAAATCTAGTTTTATATAACTTATATGATATCATTTGAGACAAAATCAAGAATTTCATACCTTTTCTAGACTTAATTAAATGATATTTCTTAAGAAAAGGAAGACCTTGAGTTTAAATAAAATATCTCTCTATGATTTGTTTTACATGATCTGTTGATATCAATTTAAATTAACTTATCAAGATAATTTGATTTGAATTTAATTGATTCATTTTTTTATCAAAAACTTCAACAATTGATATCAAATAGATCATTATTGTCTTGTATTCTATTGCTTTATTTTTGACAAAAAGAAGAAAATATCCTTGCATATAATTCGGTTTGCATGAATATATTTTTGATATTATATCTTAAATAAATTATAAGATTGGTACCTTTATGTTTCAAATTGATTGATACTACTTAAGAAAAAGAAAAGATGTTTTTCAAATAAATTAAACAAATCTCTCATGATATATCCAAATTCCTAATCTTGAAAAGAACAATCTATCTCGGATTTTTAAAGCTTCAAGCTATTTCCTAACTAAATTTGAAAAGCATTTTCTTTTGAATCTATTGTTTTGAGGAAAAAATGCATTATTGAAATTGTATTTTCTAAATAAGATAGAAATATTTTTTAAACTCAATCTTATTCTGATTTTGGTTGAGTTGTGCATTAAACTTAAAAAGAAATTACTTATATTGCTTAATTTGTTCATCTTTGATTTAAGCATTTATATGTTTTCCAACGTGTCAATTTATACTTTGATTGATTGGATTGTATCATCATTTTTAATGATCAATTAATATTTTAAAAATATTTTACATCGATTAATCATTTTAATGTTGTCGTGCTTGTAGACATCTTGTTGTAAACATTCTATTTTAAAATCAATGAAAGCAAAATTTTCATAAAAAATTCATTGTATCATGATTATGATTGATTGTTTGAAATTCAATATGTTTACTTTAAATATATGCAATAGAGAAAGAAAATACTAAAAAAATTAATTTGATCTTAAAAAACTATTTAATTGAAAATGCCTTTATTTGTAAAAGGAGGAGAATTCATTTAAAATGAATTGGTTACTAAATTGGTATTAATTAAAGATAAATGTGTAATCAATTAAAGGGACAACTTAAAAGAAAAAAGAGAAGAAAAGTTAAAAATTAAAATCTATTCAGCAATAATTATGAAAAAGAGAGAATATCTTGTGATGAACTTTCAATATGTACTCTTAAAAACTGGGAGAGAGATATTGATTTAATTTAATTAAAAAATTAATGAATTTTTTATCTAAAATTCTCAATCAATTACCTTATTATGCGCTTTATTGATTTTAAACTTTCCATCAAATGTCCTATAGTCTTCTCAACTTGTGCCTTCATGTGTTTATTCCATTTGATTTACATACTTTTAATTGCCAAATCATTTTTCATAACTATTTGGAGTGAAAATGAGTTTGAAATATATTCTTACTCCAAACAAATTGATTTTAATACATTCTTCTCATTTTGAAGCTCATTTATAAAATATACTAAACTTTCATAGCCAATCTATAACTTGATATTGCATGATCATCTTGGTAAATGAGTTTAGAGTTAATTGAATTAGAAATATATCTTGCTCCAAGAAATGAATTTCTAAACTCAATCTTGAAACACATTTAAAAATTCAAATTTAATACTAAATGTTTTATGTGCATTACAAAATCTTTATGAATTATTTGTATTGAAGCAATTTTTATTCAAAGAATGAATTTGAAAATATGACTATATTGCTTGATACTTAACTTGCATGACATTCTGATACTACATTTTCCGAACTTAATTGATTAAAATTTTCTGAAAAAAGAAAAGATTAAATATTAAAATACATATTATGCTTGATTTCATGGTCAAATCTTTTGAAAAGCTCTATTCCTCTTAAAGCTTAAAAATGCATATTTGAAAATCTAATTAAAAACTCATATTCATTCAAAAATGGGAGAGCCATTAATATTTGAATTTTGACAAAAAATATTCATTCAAAAAAGAAAGATGATTTCTTTGATTTGACTTTATGAATTTGATACATCTCTTAATTTAATGCTTTAATGTTAATTTTGATGATTTTTCTTGATCTTTCTCATGAGCTTTTTGATGCTGTCAAAAAAGGAAAGAGAAATGTTAAGTATATGCTTGAAGGATTAATGCTTAACATACTTGAAGGATTAATGCTTAAGAAACTCAATGAATTTGATACTTGAAACCTTAATACTCATTGATTTGAATTGAGATATTTAAATTAAGTATATAAAATATGTGCAATAAATTAATTATGTACAATGAACCAAAAGACTAATTGAGAACATGAAGTACATTAAAACACTATTTATTTTTATTTAGCATATATTCAAAGGTTTTTCCATCATAAAAAAAGGGAGAGATTATTGACCCCGTGATTGATTTTAATGATTGCCAAACTTTGAATATATCATGTATTTAATCATGTGTTTCAAGAATATATGTAAATCTTTCCAGGTGTTAAAATTGAAGAAATATCAAATACAATTCAAGCTCCCAGGACCTCTTTTTGGAGCCAAATTCCATTCACAAAGATCCTTGGAAAGAATTCGACCAACTCTAAAAAATTTAGTCATCTCCAAGCTGTTTGGCATACTAGTATAATGTCTTGGCACAAGGTAGAGCGGACTCGAAATCAGCCCGAGTCATCTCCATCTCAAGATTTCTATACACTGAGATCGAGATGACTCCAAGTATTTTCAAGGGCTCTCAAAATTACGGCGAGACGTCTCCATCAAAACTGAGAGAACTCGATCTCAACGTGTAAAAATTCCAAAAAGCTATTTTTTTCAGGCACTTGAGAACAAGATGACTTGTGGAGCAACCGAGGAGACTCGAAGTGGAACGAGACGACTCGCAATCAATCGAGAGGTCTCGAAACGCACTGACAGCCTTTAACGGCTAGTTTCTGCAACCTCTCCAATGGCTTTTTTTTATCTCCAATAGCTATTTCAGAGCTTCCAATGGCTAGAACTCACTTTCCACCTCCAAGCATATTTAAAGGTGAAGAATCAAAAGAAAAGATTAAGAAATTTAAAGAGAGAATTTTTTATTTTTGGGCAGGAACATTGAATATCCAAAAAAAAAGAGAAAAATTATGCACAGATTTCAACAAACCTTCGAAAGCAATCTTCTTCAACATCTTCCACATCCTCTCAAGTACAAATTAAAGAAAAGCCAAGCTTCAATCAAGAAAATCATCAACTTCTTCGGGCTTTAAGAATTCAAATTCTATTTTTTATATTGTGCTGAAACTTTTATTTGTAATTTTGTTTCTTTATAGGTTTCTTTGGAAAAAGGAAACTTGAAGATTAGACCTGTCCAAGCACAGAATTGAACTTGTTAAGTTTTGGATGGTTAGCCTGAAAAACCAATTGGATTTAATTGTGATCCCAAAAAATAATTGTGTAAGATTTTGGTTAGTACTCCTGTGAAAACGATCAAGTCCGAAAAAACAAACACACTATAATCAAAGATGGATTATAGTGGAACTCCAAAGAAAAGCTTGGAGAGTGAACGTAAGAGCGGGTTGCTCCAAACCACTATAAATTTTGTGTGTTGTGACTTCTTTGCTTGCATTACTTGCTTATAATTCTTGCTTAGCTTAGTTTTTCATTCTTATTTAGCAACATATATGTTTTAATTCCGCTTTTATAAATTGCTTTCACCACAATCTCTTAAGTTGGGTGAATTGGCCAAAATTCACCCTCTTTTCTCTTGGGTTGCTACCTTTAGGCAACAAAATCAAGCAATCAAATAAGAGGATCTTCATAAAACAAAATAAATAAACAAAAAAAAATTTGAAAAAAAATGACATGGAGAATGTCAAAAGCATTAACACCCCTATAAGCTCAAGTTGCAAGCTTGATCAAAACTTAAAATGTAAAGCAGTGGATTCAAAGCTTTATAGAGATACGATTGGATCAATCATTTACATAACAGCAAGTAGACCTGATATTACATTTAGTGTTTGCATGTATACGCATTATCAATCTAAACCTAAAGAATCACATGTAATTATCATTAATAAAATTTTTAGATATTTGATTGATACTCAAAATGTTGGTTTATGATATTTAAAACAAGCTTCTTTGGATTTTAATTAGTTACTTTGATGCTAATTTTGCTGGACATAAATTGGATCGAAAAAGCACAAATGATACTTATCAATTTCTAGAAGTCAATTTGATCTCATGGTTTTGCAAGAAACAAAATTCAGTGGCATTGTCTATAGTAGAAGTCAAATACATTACAGCTGAAAGTTATTGTACTCAACTTTTGTGGATCAAACAACTAAAAAATTACGGTATAACTTGTAGCAAAATTCCTATTAGATATGATAATGCAAGTGCTATTGATCTGACTAAAAATCCAATTCAACATTCAAGATTAAAGCATATAGAACTTAGGCACCATTTCATTAGAAATCACATGCAAAATAATTATATTATGCTTGAATTTATATCCATTGATAATCAAATTACTGATATTTTCACTAAACTTTTAAGAGAAATTTTGAATAATTAGAAAAGAATTAGAACTCTATGATCAATATAGTTGATTTGTTTCTTATCAATTCGATAGCAATTTGTTAAATTGAGTTTATGAATAACTGATTTATCAAATTTATACTTGTTGAAATATGTATTTAAATGTGCATTTGGTTGAATTTGATATGCATTAAATATGGCTTGATTGATTGCTTTATTCATTAGAAAGCCTATCCTAAAACTTGTTCTGAGCCAACTAACCTTGAAACTTAGTCGACCTAAAGGTAGCCGACTAACCTAAAGACTTAGTTGACCCTAGACTAAGCCGACTCACCCATAATCTGTGTCGACTCAGATGTCAGGACCCAATTTTTAAATGAAATCCCTAGAGGACCCCATTCACCATTTCACTCGTATCCTTCCAGTTGTCCCATTTTACAAACCCTACCCCACAAAACTGTTTGCCCTTTGTCCCTTGCTGTGGATCTACAGTGGGATCTTACTTGTGAAGGGCTCCAATCGAGCCCGTAGCTCGGTGATTAAAGCTCAGAAAATCCAAAGGATGGTCTTCAAGCCCCAAGCAAACAGTGATTGAGCCGACATCCTCTGCTCATGGGAAGCGACTCACAAGATCCACTCAATCTAATGAAGATCAACTCGCATCATCTCCGCCGTTCTCCACACCATCTTCAAGGTTGCAACTTTCCAACCATACCATTACCATGGGAAGAAAGGTAGACTTTGATTTCCTTGAACAAGAAAAGTTTGCTATTTGTGGAAAAATTAAAAGCTTTGGATGAAAGTATTTCTATTCACTAAATGAGCCTATCTACCCAAGTTCAATACTAGTATTTTATGAGAATGCATCATTGGAGCCCGATGCCCTTATTTCTAAAGTGAAAGGCAAACTGCTTCGAGTTTCAATTGGTTTCATCCAGGAGCTGCTCAGACTATCCTTTGCTGATGAGTCATTGAATCCTCCCTTCTCGAGAAGAGATGCTTTGGGACACTTTTTGGAGAGAACAAATGTTGAAGAAATAAAGGCCCTTTTTACAAATCAACTATCTCTTGAAATGCTTCTGCTTCACAGTTTTGTCTGCAAAATTTTTAAGCCTCGAGTGGGAAAGTTCGACCATGTCACAAAGAAAGATCTTCAGATTATGCACCATATCATCTGCAAGTACCCATTGGATCTATCCGCTCTCATACTCCATAAGATGCAGGAAGCAATCATAAAGACCAAAGATAATTTGCCTTTTAGAATGTCCTCAACTCTGGATTCCAAGCATGCTAATTGTGCATTGATTAGACCCATTTATTTTTTAAAAAAAATCTATGAGCTTTTCAAAGGAAAAAACACAAATATTTCTTATTTCAAAGTTTTTGGTTGTCGTTTTATTTTCATAAATGGTAAGGATAAGCTAGGCAAATTTAATACCAAATCTGATGGTATTTTTCTTGGTTACTCCTCATCTAATAAAGCATATAAAGTATTTAATAGAAGAACACTAATTGTAAAAGAGTCAATTCATGTTGTTTTTAATGGGACTAATATTTTTAAATCAACAAAAGTAAAGTAGATGATGATGCAGGTGCTCTTGAAAAGAAGATGAAAGAAATGACATTAGAAGATCCTCCTTCTCAAGAACAAGAAGAAAAGGGGTAAGAACAAGAAGATGAAGATAAGAAAAATGCATTAGCTTCCAATCTCCACTCAACAAGGTACACATGATCTACTAAAGGAATGAAGGTATGCTCATAGTCATCCTAAAGAACTCATCATAGGTGATCCATCTCAAGGTATTAGAACTAGAGCATTAATTAGAGAAACATTAAATCACTTCGCATTTGCTTCATATATTAAACCTAAAACTATTTTTGAAGCTGAAAAAATGTTAATTAGATTATCGCTATGCAAGAAAAACTAAATCAATTTGAAAAAAACAATGTTTGGAATTTAGTTGAAAGATCTAAAAATTATCTTATTTTTGGTACAAAATAGATTTTTCAAAAAAAATTAGATAAGCAAGGCAATGTAATTTAGAAGTTGTTGATGTTTATTCCGATCGATCATAGAATAGAAATTCTGATTCATTCAGATCAAGCTTCCTTCCTATTAATCTGGAAGTTCTTCTCAGATACAAGAAAATGATTCAGTTCTAGAGCCAAAGATCGTAGTTCTCGAACGAGCAATCGAAAAGATTCTGGAGCATCCTCTTAGAAACAAGGCTAGATTGATTATATAAGATTACAAACAAAAAGAAGAAATTGATTTTGATGAAATCTTTGCACCAGTTGCTAGGCTTGAAGCTATTAGATTGCCCTTGGCTTTTGCATGTATGCGCATACATGCAAACATTAAATATAATATCAGGTCTACTTGTTAAATAAATGAGTGATCCAATCATATCTTTATAAAGCTTTGGATCCACTGCTTTATCTTTCAAGTTTTGATCAAGCTTGCAACTTGGGCTCATAGGGGTGCCAATGCTTTTGACATTCTCCATGTCATATTTTTTTCAAAATTTTCTTTGTATATTTATTTTGCTTTATAAAGATATTCTCGTTTGATTGCTTGATTTAGAATCCGAGAAAGAAAGTTAAATTCTCTCATTATGCTCATCTCGAACTTTTCCTACATTAGTTTAGCAAATTCTTTACATAAAAGCTCAATAGTAGTACCAAATATTATATCATCAACATATATTTGAACTATTAAAAGATCATTTGATTTTCTTTTAACAAAAAGAATTGTATCCACATTCTCTTTTAAAATCATTTTTCAGTAAAAATTTACTTAACTTGTCATATCATGCTGTAATTACTGTTAAAAAAAAATTTAGATATTTGATTGATACTCAAAATGTTGGTTTATGATATTCAAAATAATCTTTTTTAGATTTAATTGGTTACTTTGATGCTGATTTTGCTGGACATAAATTCGATAGGAAAAGCACAAGTGGTACTTGTCAATTTTTAGGAGTGAATTTGATCTCATGGTTTTGTAAGAAACAAAATTTAGTAGCATTGTCTACAGTGAAAGTCGAATACATTGCAACTGGAAGTTGTTGTGCTTAACTTTTGTGGATCAAACAACAACTTAAAAATTACTGTATAACTTGTAACAAAATTCCTATTGGATATGATAACACAAGTGCTATTAATCTGACTAAAAGTCCAATTCAGCATTCAAGATCAAAGCATATAGAACTTAGGCATCATTTCATTAGAAATCACATGCAAAATAATTATATTATGCTTGAATTTATATCCACTGATAATCAAATTGCTGATATTTTCACTAAACCTTTAAGTGAAAAGAAATTTTGTATGATTAGAAAAGAATTAGGACTCTATGATCCATATGGTTGATTTGTTTCTTATCAATTCAATTGCAAATTTGTTAAATTGAGTTTATGAATAATTGATTTATCAAATTTATACTTGTTGAAATATGTATTTAAATGTGCATTTGGTTGAATTTGATGTGCATTAAATATGGTTTGATTGATTGCTTTATTCATTAGAAAGCCTATCCTAAAACTTGTTCTGAGCCAGCTAACCCTGAAACTTAGTCGACCCACAGGTAGCCGACTAACCTAAAGACTTAGTCGACCCTGGACTGGGCCAACTCACCCATAATCTATGTCGACTCGGATGTCGGGACCCAATTTTTAAATGAAATCCCTAGAGGACCCCATTCACCATTTCACTCATATCCTTCCAGTTGTCCCATTTTACAAACCCTACCCCACAAAACTGTTTGCCCTTTGTCTCTTTTTGTGGATCTATAGTGAGATCTTACTTGTGAATGGCTCCAACCGAGCCCATAGCTTGGTGGTTAAAGCTCGGAAAATCCAAAGGATGGTCTTCAATCCCCAAGCAAACAGTGGTTGAGCTGATATCCTCTACTCATGGGAAGTGACTCACAAGATCCACTTAACCGAATGAAGATCAACTCGCGTCATCTCCACCATTCTCCACACCATCTTCAAGGTTGCAACTTTCCAACCATTCCATTACCATGGGAAGAAAGGTAGACTTTGATTTCCTTGAACAAGAAAAGTTTGCTATTTGTGGAAAAAACTTTGGATGAAAGCATTTCTATTCACTAAATAAGCCTATCCACCCAAGTTTAGTGCTGGAATTTTATGAGAATGCATCGTTGGAGCCCGATGCTCTTGTTTCTAAAGTGAAAGGCAAACTGCTCCGAGTTTCAATTGGTCTCATCCAGGAGCTGCTCAGACTATCCTTTGCTGATGAGTCATTGAATCCTCCCTTCTCAAGAAGAGATGCTTTGCTACACTTTTTGGAGAGAACAAATGTTGAAGATATAAAGGCCCTTTTTACAAATCAACTGTCTCTTGAAATGTGTCTGCTTCACAGTTTTGTCTGCAAGATTTTTAAGCCTCAAGTGGGAAAGTTCGACTATGTCATAGGGAAAGATCTTCAGATTATGCACCATATCATCTGCGAGTACCCAATGGATCTAGCCACTCTCAGGAAGCAATCATAAAGACCAAAGATAATTTGCCTTTTAGAATGTCCTCGACTCTAGTTTTCAAGCATGCTAGAAGTGATCTTAAGGATGGGCCAAGTAAAGTGCTGCATCACTCAGATACCTATGACAGGCACTCGCTCAAAAGAATGGGCTATGAAAAGATTGGATGAATTTGGGTAAGGATCACCTGGAAAAAGGAAGGCTGAGGAATTGGATGAAGAACAAGAATTTGTGGGACATGCCACTCCTAAGGAACAACCACAAGATACTACCTACAAGCAAGCAAGAGTCTCTTAGCAATTCACTGATCTTGAAGGTCACATCTCTGCTCACCATCGACTGATGTCAGATTTAGATTTCAGAATGGCAAACATGCACCAGTTGGTCAAAAACTTGGTTCAAAGGGTTGCTGTCATTAAAGATGAATTGAAGGCTGTTCGGAAATTCCAAGAGCAAGCAATTCCTACTGTACCTCCACTTCAAACCCAACCATCAATCTCTCCCAGAGCCCCTACCACCTCCAGACCATTCCCTTCTAGGCCCACTTGGCGGCCATACTCAATCCACCGTCCCTACCCTTGTAGCTCTAGGACTAGGAGAAGCCCTCCTATCGAATTCATCGATAGCTCTTTAGAGTCCCATAGCACCAGCAGCTTTTAATCTCTCTACCTACCCTCACCATATTTTAGTTATTTATCTTTTTTTTACATATTTTTATGGTTATCTCTTTTTCCTTGTCTGATCCTTCTATGTGTTTTATTTTGTAAAAGGACAGGTGCTTTAATATTATATAAACATCTTATTTCTCAATGACATATTATACTTTTGTGAAATGAATGAGCACTCTCTTGACACTATGTTTGAATGATTGAATGATTGCATGAGAAATTGATCGGTTCATATCTGTTTGATACCTCAATGAACTTTTTGCTAACATTTTTTATTATGACAAAAAGGAGAAAAGAATGAAGGAATGAGAAAAGTAATCAAAAGAGAAATTTTTGAAATTTTTGACTAATGAAATGTGCAACTTTTGAAATCTTGCCTATCTATATAAGAAATGGGATGTTTTGTTTGAGAAATTTGTTTGAAGTGCTTAAAATTTGATGCCATCTTAATCAACAATCCTACCTTTTCTACGTAAGAAAGGGAGGAGTTTCGTTGAAAATCTAATGAATATTTATTAAAATTTCAAAATATTTTAGCGCTTCAAAGGTAGTACTCAAAGGGCTTTGTCATCATCAAAAAGAAGAAGATTGTTAGCCCTAAAATTAATTTTGAAGATTGTTATCCCTAGAATTAATTTTGATGATGTCAAAAGTATTTTAGTATAAATCATATTTACTGATGATGCTTTTGAGAGTGATTGTAGGTTTCTCACAATGCTTAATGGTTGGATTCATTCAAGAAGAAACCCACTCAAATTTAAGTAAAAATAATGTTCCCAAGTCACACTCATATTTGGAAGCAAAGAAATTGAGGTTGGCATAAAGAGTTTTGGATAAATGGAAAAAGTCATCTAGAAGAACCTCTCAACAAGCTCTAATATACACAAATTAAGTTTAAGAAAACAAGTCTAGTCTAGAACATGTTTGAGTAAAAATGGCTACTTAAAAGAAAATCTTCGCACATCTCTGAGTCGACCAACTAAGAAGCTTAGCTGATCCAATCTCAGTCTGAGGGAAAGATAGAAAGAGTTAAAATTCAAAAGAAGTCCCTTAGCCAACCAAGTTTTCATCTTAGCCAACCAAATTCTTCTGTTGCTTATTTATTTCCCATTAAGCACCCTACAAGCACTCCAAAATCAATTATTGGGCACAAGTTTCTACTTTTAAGTTTTAAGAAACCCAATTCACCCTCCCCACCCCCTCTCCTCCTCTTGGGTTGCCTCCTCTAGGAAACATACTTAAAATGCCAAGCCTATTCAAATGGGACAAAAGGACACAATTCAGAAAATTTCTCAATAGAAATGGAGTTCCCTTAGCAAAATTATCAACAACTTGTGAAATTCATCAATCTTAATAAAGAGGAAGGAATGACGACAGAAGATGGATCAAAAAACAAGTTTCAGAATATACCAGAATATTTTTAGGTGGCATTCTCTTATATATGGTATTACACAAATTGAAATATGCAAAAAAAGAAGGAAAATCAAAGGGGATCAATCGGAAAACCCCTTATGACTACTACACAATATTACCCCATCACAAACTAGGAGGGGAAGACTGGCAGCTCACGTTTACATCCAAAATCAAGTGAACCAGGTCCACCTATAGGATAGTAGAAGCCATCACTGGATCTGGTACTGTAGAAAAGGAAACTGGACATGCACCTCCCAAGAGCCAAAAGTGAAAGACTGACAACCAGCAACGTAGAAACTTCACAAGTGGCTTGAGTAAATGGTTTGAAGCCATTTTTTCCTTATTAAAAAAAAATAAAATAAAATAAAATAAATTCACTGAACTGAAACTTGTATTGGATAGCAAATTTCATCAACCCGGTCCCTCCCCCACTCCCCCACCCCCCAAAAATAAAAAACACATAGACAATGAGAAAAAAGGACAAGAAAAAAAACCTTAACAAAGAATCATATCAAAAAAGTTAATAGTCTCCAAATTACAGCATACATCCATGTTAAGATTTTGGCCAGCCACCTTTTTTCCTGGATACAATATTTGTCACTTTTTTCAATTATCAAACAAGGATTCCTTGTTCAAAATACTTCCAAGTCCCCACACACTCAATGAGAAAATAACCGAATAAAAAAGTGCAGCTAAACATAACAAGTTTACCTGTTAGCGACCATTCGAAGTTGCCTGAAGGGTGATATATACACACCTTCCACTCTCATGCGAGCAACTCCATTATCATGCTCATTTTCAAACATATCAGGAAAAGTTACTGCTCCCTGTAATCACAAAGGTCATGGAAAGGCGTATTTTATTTTATCAAAACATAAACAAGTAATAAAGCTGAATTTGTGGATCCAGTTGTAATATATTATGCTCATCCAAGACCAAAAAAGGAAATCATTAATCACAAACCAGCATCCAGATAACCTAGAAACACTAACAGCTATTTTCAACCTTATACATAACAACGATGCACCGACTTCATAAGCATCACAAATCACAAAATCAAAATCAATTAAAGAAGAAGCTCTTATAGTTGTTTTCAACCATATATATACCAGACATGCACCAATTTTGCTAGCAAACAGTTCAACCTTCAAATATTTTCTGATCTACATCCTAATTCATATAAAGAAAAGCACTAGTTACAGACTGGAATCTGATCAAAGCAGAAGCCCCAGTAGTTCTTTCCCATCTTAGGTAACAAATACATCTCAAGTTCGCTAGTGTTACCTTCACCAATAGTTTATGCCTCTTACTACACTCTACTATGCATATGTGCAACACTTGCAGAAAGAGTCTACCTTAAACCCGTCAGTACTGCATATGGCTACTGACAGCAAACATGCAAACAGGGTATAAGACACCAGACACCAAATCTATGTCACAGCATTCTCAGCACATGGCTCTCATATTATCAACTGGAAGACAGTCAAATATCACTTCTGCATCTCCATTTTTTTCATCTCAATGATGACCTGATAACCATTGGATGCAAACAGAACATGACAGAATCAAGTCCATCCATTGACATCACCATTCCGATTACTTACATTAATTCATGTCTCCATTTTCTATGAAAGGGTGGAGAGGTAGCGAGATCTAATTCCTAGCAGGGATCCTTATTTCTTTTGTTTTCCATTTCGCATTTATCATCAAACAAGTACAGGAATTTCAATTCCTTTCATTAATACTGATTGACAACGTTTCGCATTTATCATCAGACAAGTACGGGAATTTCAATTTCTTTCATTCATGCCGATTGATAACAAGAGACGTGTAAATTGGTACAATCGGTGGCATTACCATATTCAGTATTTTAATAAATACCATACTCGTTTGACTTTTTTTTTCAATTATTCTTGAACAATGAAATGGAACAGAGTTCCCCTATTTGCAACTAATAAAAGAAATGCAAACAATGTCTCTAGAGTCCATCTACACCTACCTAAATAAGCATGGGCGCCCAATGAGTATAATAGAATGTTTAAAGGAAAGTATTTATTTCTAGATTGGGTAGCCTAAAAACTAATCTTCCAAAGGTCAATCAAGACAAAACAACTCTTTATCTACTTCTCCTATCCGAAAGGAAAGCCAGAAAGCGAGTTGCAAGTAAACATGAAAGAATTCCAAATCTAACAAAGAAGAGGGACTTTATGTAAGCCTACGCAACCTGCCAAGAACCAAAATCAACAGTCTCTATCTCAACAGCCGAAAGCCTTCCTCTCATCACCATTCGAGGAGCGCTGTGAAGCTCCACTTTTAAAGTGTAGAACATTCTTTGATCCCAAGTATTCGGCCCCAAGCGGTCAGATGGCCCCATTTCCCTACCAAGATCTGGCCATATAATGAAAGTTTTCATGCTCTTCAGAAAAGAGAAGATTTTGGTCTTTGACTTCCAAACTAGTCGAATTATGCCTCATGCAAAAAGGTGAGGTGACTAAGATGCAAGAATTAATAGGTAGGAAGTTCAGATTTAGAGTAGCAACTGCGAAAGAGACATGCAGCAGAGTAACAATGGATAATGCAATATGAGAGATAAATGAGAATTTAGTTTCACAATTACACATGAAAACAAGATTTAAGTGTATAAAGAAGAAATGTGAGGATAATATCATTGGATACTATTGGTACAAAATCTGGCCGTCGCCGGAGAAGCGTCGAAGTCGGAAAAGAAGAGATCACCGTTGGTGACCTACAAAACAAGTCTCATCCAGAGCCTAGGAGCGGTGACTCCAGCAAGACCCTCCGACGATCAAGTCAGCTCTTTCAGCCAATAGAAATTGAGTACTCAATCAAGAGAGTTGCAGAGTATTGAGGAGTAAAGAGCCTGGAGAAAACGTATTTGGAAGGTCCCTTTTATAGACGAAGCCTATAACAAATTGATAGTGTTGACGCAGAATCTGATCGTCGCCGGAATCAGCTGGAGTGGAGGTGGATGAGGTCGCCGCCGGAACCTGCAAAACAAAGTCCCGTCCGGAGCCGGTGGGGGGTGGCTCCGGCAGGACCCTCCGACGATCAAATCAGCTCTGGCCAATAGGAATGGAGTGCTCGGGAATGAGTTCGGCAAAATTTACAGGAGAAGAGAGAGCTTGGAGCTTAGAGATTAGAGAGATCTCCCTTAGCATATCTGGAGGGTCCTTTTTATAGACGAAGCCTGATTGATGGTGACTGCCATACCGCCTGGTAGCAAGGCGTTGGGGCCGCATGGAGTTCGGTACGAAAAGGCATCGTCAGGTGGACAGTGACAGCCATACTGACGGATCGTGGGTCGCATAAGGCTGGTTACGGAGAGAGTGGCGTCGCCAGTAATGATGGCCATGTCGTCCGGTCGCGGGCCACATGGGACTTGTTACAGAGGGAAAGGTGCTGTCAGACTGGTTGTGGCGGCCACACCGCCAAGGTCCAACGGCCATAGCTAGAGGAAGCAGGCGTTGGTCGGTGGACTCGGGCAGATACCAATTTCAAAGGAGTTCGGACTCCCGGAGGAGTTCGGCCAAAGGGGGAGCTCGAAAGGAGTTCAACTCCAGTGGGAGTCCGACTGAAGCTCGGTCGCTGAGGAGCTCGACTGGGGCGCAACCGCAAAGGAGATCGACCGAAGGGGGAGCTCGGAAGAGGCACAACTGCTGAGTTCGGCCGAAGGGGGCCGAGGCGCAACCATTGAGGAGTTCGGCCGAAGGGAGAGCTCGACCAGGGCGCAACCGCTGAGGAATTCGGCCGAAGGGGGAGCTCGACCAGAGTTCATTTGGCTGGAGGGCCCGGAGAGAGTTTGTGGGAGTCCGACTGGAGCTCGATCGCTGAGAAGCTCGGCCAGATGGAGTTCGGCTAAAATCGACCCTGAGGAGTCGACCGCTGAAGGGGTGAAGCTCTTCCGTGGCTACCGGTTGCGTCAGGCTAGGCATCGAACTGGACTTCGGTGGAAGCGGGGTTTATCCCCAACAATAGTCCCCCCACTCCCGAGTTCGAAACTCGAAGGGAGTGCAGAAAAGGCGACTGCCGAAGTCCTCTTCTGGGCTCCATGCTGGTTCAGATTAAAGCTCGAAGGAGGTCTCATCTCCAGCCGAAGTTGATGCTGAAGTTGAAGCCCGGGAGAGATCTCATCTCCAACCGAGGTTGAAGCAGATCTCGCCTCCTGCGGTCGAGGATCGGAGGTTAAACTCCTCGGAGGGCAATATTGTCACCAGCGGCCGAGGCTGATTCGGAGGGATCTCCTCTCTACGGCCAGGTCGCCATGGAGGTCTATTTTCTATACTGAGGTTAATATGGTGCTCGAGAGAGATCTGATCTGCAGCTGGGGTTGACGCGGTCGCTCGGGAGAGATCTTCATCTCTGACCGAGGTTGTCTCCAATCTTATCTCCTGCGGCCGAGGTTGATGCGGACGCTTGATCGGGAAGATCTTGATCTCTCTGCGAGAGAGATCTTATCTCTGATCGAGGTAGGCTCTGATCGAGGTCGGATCTCCAAGGTTGTTGTTGTCGGGAGAGATCTTATCTCTAGATCTAATCTCCTACCGAGGTTTGATGAAAATCCTCTCGAGGTTGGCTGTAGACTTCGGACTTCAAAGCTCGGACTTAAACTTTGCTCACATTAGGACGAGGTTCCTAACGGGTTGTGAGGGCACATGCGGACCGTCGTCCCTGCCTCTCCCCCCATCTCGTCTAAGGTGAACGAGGCCTTCGACTTTGCTCGCATTAGGACGAAGTTCTCCTCCTGTTCCTAACGGGACTGTGGGGGCACATGCGGACCGTCGTCCGTGCTTCTCCTCCCATCTCATCTAAGGTGAACGAGGCCTTCGACTTTGCTCGCGTTAGGATGAGGTTCTCCTCCTGTTTCTAATGGGCTATGGGGGCACATACGGACCGTCGTCTGTGCCTCTCCCCCCATCTCGTCTAAGGTGAGCAAGGCCTTCGACTTTGCCCGCGTTAGGATAAGGTTCTCCTATTCCTAACGGACTGTGGAGGCACATACGGACCATCATCTGTGCCTCTCCCCCCATCTCGTCTAAGGTGAACGAGGCCTTCGACTTTGCTCACGTTAGGACGAGGTTCTCCTCCTGTTCCTAATGGGCCACTTTCGCTCGTTTCTTTTCTGTCATCGCGTAATCCTTGCACCACCAGAAAACAATAATGTTGAGCAAAGGAGTTTTATTAAAGGAAGTCTACTGGTAATACATCCTCAAATTTTCTGAGTTCCAAGGTCGGAGAAGCACTATTCCTCCGAGTTCCTTCAGGCGATAAGTTCCAAGCCGGATGACCTCCACCACTTCATACAGACCTTCCCAATTTGGAGCGACCTTCCCTTGACTCTGAGGCTGAGAGACGGCGACTCGCCGAAGCACTAGGTCCCCCACTTTGAACGTCTTACCCCTAACTCTAGAGTTGTAGTACTGGCCACCTTCCGTCTGTAGGCTGCCATCCGGATGCGGACCTCCTCTCTTTTTTCTTCCAGCAAGTCGAGGTTAACTCTGAGGTCCTAGGGATTGAGCTGCTCGTTGAAGCCCACGACTCGTGCAGACGGAAGCTGAAGTTCAATCGGGATAACTGCCTCCATGCTGAAGGCCAGGGCGAAGGGTGTTTCCCCGATCGACACCCTTTGAGTAGTTCGGTATGCCCAGAGGACGTGGTAGAGTTCGTCCACCCAAGCCCCCTTTGCCCTATCGAGCCTTGTCCTGATGCCTTGCAGCAGGGTCCGATTGGTCACCTCAGCTTCTCCGTTGGCCTGCGGATGAGCCACCGATGTGAAGCGGTGGGAGATGTTCAGTCCTTCGCAGAATTCGGCGAACCTTACCCCAGCGAACTATCACCCATTATCGGTTACGAGGATTCGAGGCAGGCCGAACCGGCAGACAAGTGACTTCCAAACGAAGTCCTACACCTTGGCCTCGGTAATCTTCGCTAGTGGTTCGACTTCGACCCACTTGGTGAAATAATCGATCGCGATTAGGAGGAACTTCCGTTGCCCGGACGCTGTCGGAAAGGGGCCGAGTATATCCATTCCCCACTGTGCAAATGGCCAAGGTACGCTGAGCGGAGTAAGCTCGGATGTCGGCTGCCTTTACACGCTAGCGTTCTTCTGACAGCGGTCGCACCTCTTCACATATTTCACGAAATCATGAAACCAGGTCGGCCAGTAGTACCCCTGCCGAAGTAGTTTCTGCGATAGGGACCTGGCTCCTACATGACTTCCGCAGAGTCCTTCGTGCACATCCCACAGTGCGAGATCGGCCTCTGAAGGTCGGAGACATCTCAGCAGCGAGAGGAAGTACGACCTCTTATACAATCTGCCTTCATATAAAACGTAGCGGGAGGCCTGATTCTTGAGCTTCCGAGCTTCTTTCCGGTCGTGAGGAAGGACTCCTCTTTAAGGTAGGCGACCAACGGGTCGATCCAGCTGAGCTCGAATTCCATCTGTAGGACGGCCTGAGATTCCTCGGTGGTCGGACACTTCAAAGTCTCCAAAAATACTTCTTTGAGCAGTTCGGCCGGGGCTGAAGTGGCCAACTTGGAGAGAAGATCGGCTCTTGCATTTTCCGCCCTTGGAATATGCTGAATGCCGAAACTGTCGAAGGCTGGGGTCAAATTCCTCACTTTCCCAAGGTATCTCGCCATGCTTTCCTCCCGAGCTTTGTAGCTGCCACTAACTTGACCGACCCCCAGCTGGGAATCGCTGTAGACTCGAAGCCGATCTACTTTTAATTCCCTTGCTATCTTTAATCCGACGATCAGCGCTTCATATTCGGCCCCATTGTTGGTCGCGGAGAATTCGAAGCGTAGCGCGTACTCGACGACTCCTTCGGGGCTGACCAAGACCAGCACCGCACCAGCTCCAGCATAGTTGGACGAACCATCCACGTGTAAAGCCCAAGAGCCTTCGGAAAGGTCGGCGCTTGTTAGATATATGTGCCTTGGAAGCCAGATTTGGCTGACACTTGTAATACACTTCTAGGGGCAAAATTGTAATTTTGATTATAATCAATAAAATGAGTTATTTTCTATCACATGTGTATTTAGTGTTTGTGATACATCCTTTGAGTTAATGGTAATGATAATTCATATTTTTAAGAGTTGAAAATTTAAGACATGAATAATCATTATTAACTCATAAAATGCTTCCGACCATAGGATCATCACGTGGATGGTAATTGATCCGGAAGATTGGTGTACAATCGCTTCTTTTTAGTAGATGAGTCTTGAGTCTACGGTGTGGAAACACCGGAGCGAGAGTACAGGTACTCGTTAGAGAACGAGGGCACTGAGCGTGACCACCTTGAGTAGTCATTAGGAAGTTTACCTTTTCGTCAATGATTAACTCGATGCTACAGTGGTGTGTCTGGTTCTTTGACCTGAGGTGCATCAGCAGTTCACCTTGAAGGTATTATAGTTTGACTACACCATTACTCGGTCTCCTAGCCATATGGAACCCTGAGGTGTATGTTGGCTATAGCATGTTCATTGTAGGAACTGGATAGCAACAAGATGGAATCTATCTACCTCGATGGTAGAGGAGCAGCCCTATGATGATCATGAGAATCAAGTCCAGAAGTCCATGGCCATGGTAGAGTGAAATAATAGAAAGAGTTTCTATTTAGATTTTCACATCGAACTCGAATCGAATGATTACATCATATGACAGAGACTAGGGTTTGACGAGTTCACCTTAACCCTAATCTGATCGGGGCTCAAGATAGAAGAACTTAATCACACAAGTAGCTGCACCAAGAGGTTCGCATTCAGCTCTGATGGGTTGCCACCATATACTGCTAGGTGTCACTGGTGGATTTTGGAAGCAATTAGAATGATTTAGATGATCGATCATTCTAGCTGTTCGAATCAAAAGAGTTTTGATCCATCGAAAGAAGTTTCGATGATGTCGATAATAGAGATCATGACATATCCCATTACCATACAGAACTGAACCTAACTGGATCACACAAACAAGGGTTTGAATCTGGTGATCATCAATTGAACTGATCTAGTTTAATTGATCTGAATGAGATTCAATTAGGTTCAAAAAAATCGTGCTAGCCCTCGATTGAACCTAACGTTCTTCTTTTACTATCATAAATAAGTTGTCCTGTCTGAGCTAAAGGAGTTTGTGCTCAATCAGAGGCCTTCATATGGTCTGATTGGAGATTGTCCAAGTCAGAAAAGGTTGTCTTATTTTGTAGGACATTATCTGCCATTTTTGGTCATCTGCCATTTCTCGTTTTGACTTTGGTCAAAAGTCCAACTTTGACTGGTCAAATGTTGACCATTGATACTTTGACTTCTATCCACGTGTCACGCACCTATTGGAAAGCTGGTGGGGGCCTGTCCCCCTGCCAGAACCTGGCAAGGAAGAGGGTGCACGCCACCAAAACCTGGCAAGGAAGAGGGCGCACGCCAAGGGCCTGTCCCCCTGCCAGAACCTGGTAAGGAAGAGGGCGCACGCCACCAAAACCTGGCAAGGAAGAGGGCGCACGCCACCCTTGGCGTGTGCCCAAGCTGGAGGCACCCAGAAGTCCCTGTTGGACAGAGACTCCATCTCCTTTTTGGATTCCAATTAGAGTTCTTCTAAGAACCAACTTTGACTAGTCTTAGGCGCCCTCTAAGGAGGAATCCAGGGGACTCTATTCCCACCAATCTGATTTAGATCTGATTTCACAAGGAGTTGTGATTGGTTGGAAAAAAGAAGAGTTGGATCACAGTTAGTCTATAAATGAGACCCTGCGCCCAACTCAAAGAAAAAATCTAAATTAATTGAGATCTCCACACCCCAAGGCCTTTTCTCCTCCCCTCCATGCCAAAGCATCTTCTCCCTCTCCTCTCCACGTCCAAAAGGGATTGGACCTTGGTTGGTGCAATCTAGACAAGAGAAAGGCGAGTGAAAGCTAGAAGGTTGCGCTGCTGCAAAGGACGACTGCTGATCTTCAAAAGGAGTTTTGAAGATCCTCCAGATCTGATCCAGATCTGATTTCTAGAGACATGATAGAGAATAAGAGGATCTTCAGATCCAGCCCGAGTGGATACCGGTAGAGGCCAGGCACTTGCATGGCTTGATCCAGAACTTTCCGCTGCTTACAGGATCATCAACGGGTAATAAGATTACCCACTTCAAGATAAATTAAATCTGATTTAATTTATCTGATTTTATTTTAATTTCTAAAATAATAATAATCAGATCTGAAACATCTTAGATCTGATCTGGATCAAAGGAAAAAATTTTTGAATATATCTCTTGATCTGATCAGATCTGAACGAACCTGGTCCGAAAAATCAGGATTTCGAATATGGTGAGAGACTCAATTAAGAGTTCAGTCTGTGCAAATGGTGGGTCTGACTTAACTAAGAAGTGGATCAATTTTTTGGATACAGTGAGATTCATAAATTAGAGACCAAGTTTGGGTGCACCATGATTAAAAAATCATTGAACAAGAGTTGTTCACTCATTGGCTAACCCATCACCAATAACTGTTAGGTGAGGTGATGAGTCAGTTGGTGAGACCACACCACCCACTAGAAATCATTAATCGTGGAGATTTTCGCATCTCTACAGAGAGAGTGTAGGGATCCAAAAAAATAGTGGGAGCTAATTTATTTAAAAATAAAATTCCTAAACAAATTGGTCAAGTAATAATTACAGTATCTAACTAGAATCTTTGACTCTCTATAAGAAAATGTCTGCGTCCAACCCATTAGCACGTATCCTGGACACACAGACTAACCAGACCCAATTATAAAGATTGGCTCAGGAACTACAAAATTATTTAGGATTTCGAGAAGTTAACCCATGTTTTGGACCAAGACCCTCCCACCTTACCAGCGCGTCCATCTATTGAACAGAGAGCGTCTCTGCAAAAATGGATAGACGAAGATAATAAGGCCAGATATTACATGTTGGGCTCGATGTTTGATGAGCTCCAGCGCCAACATGAAGATATCGGGACTGCTCGCCAAATGTTGGCTCACCTACAGGAGATGTTTGGTGAACAGAGTTGCGCAGCCAAGTATCAAGTCACGAAACGACTTTTTAAGGCTAAGATGCGTGATGGACAGTCAGTCCAAGATCACTGTCTGACAATGATCAAGGACATGGAAGAGCTTGAGAAGCTCGGTGTGAAGTTAGACTTGGACCTGCAGAACGATATTATTCTGCAATCCTTGATTGATGCATATGGGCAATTCATCATGAATTACCACATGCATATAAACTTCAAAATTCCTTGGCCGAATTAATGAATATGCTGGTTACCGCTGAGCTTTCTATGAAAGGTTCTAAAGGCTCAGTTCTTGCTATGGAACGGACTTCTTCCGAAAGAAAGTTATGGAAAAAAAAAGAAGTCTGCGAAAAAGCAGAAGATGGAAGGAACAAAGAAGAAGAAGGCAGAGCCGAAGAAAAAGGCCGATGTCAAAGAAAAGTGTTTCCATTGCAACAGCGACGGCCATTGAAAGCAGAACTACCCTACTTACCTGGCCACCCTGAAGAACAAGAAGGAAGGTCCTTCTGGAGGTATGCTCGTTATTGAGTCTAACCTTACGGTTTCTTCTGCATCCAGTTGGGTGCTTGACTTTGGTTCTAGTGCTCATCTGTGCACTTCCATACAGGATCTTGAGGATAGCAGGAGGCTGAAGAATGGAGACATGATCCTACGCGTCGGTAATGGAGCAAGAGTTGCTGCAGTAGCCGTGGGAACATACCCTCTTCAATTACCATCTGATTTAGACTTAGTTTTGAAAGACTGTTATTATGTGCCTGCAGCTAGCAAGAATTTGATTTCTGTTTCATGCTTAGCACAAGAAGGCTATGTGATTACCTTCTTTAAGGACCATTATAACATTCTTTATGAAAGAAATAAAATTGCAAATGGTTTCCTTATTAATGATCTTTATCAGCTACATATTGATGTACCTGTTCTAACTGTCGAGCAAAACGTGAATGCCAAACGACCTAGAATAGTCCAAACGACAGATATCTATGGCACCTGAGATTAGGTCATATAGCAGAAGATAGGATCAACAAATTGGAGAAAAATGGGCTATTGAGTCCATTGACTTCCAAATCATATCCAACTTGTGAATCCTACCTTCAAGGCAAAATGACCAAACTCTCTTTTGTTGGACATGGGGAGAGGGCCACAGATCTCCTTGCCCTAGTACATACTGATGTGTGCGGCCCATTTGATGTACCGGCTAGAGGCAATTTTGTCTACTTCATTACCTTTACCGATGATCCGTCTAGGTATGGGTATGTGTATCTTATGAGACACAAGTCTGAAGCTTTTGAAAAGTTCAAAGAATTCAGACATGAAGTAGAAAAACAAACTGAAAACCCATTAAGGTTCTTCGATCAGATCGAGGTGAATACCTTAGCCGGAAATTCCTAGACTATCTCAAGGAACATGGCATAGTCTCTCAATGGACTCCACCAGGAACACCTCAACTCAACGCGGTTTCAGAACGAAGAAATCGGAACCTATTGGATATGATTCGATCCATGATGAGCTTCACAGACCTTCCTGATTTTCTTTGGGGACATTCATTGTTAACTTCAATTTATCTACTGAATAGGGTTCCCTCTAAGACCGTTCCTACCACACCGTATGAGATATGGCACGGTAAGAAACCAAGTCTGAGTCATCTCAGAATTTGGGGTTGTCCGGCTCATGTCAAAAGACAACAAGCGGATAAGTTAGAGTTTAGATCCTTCAGAGCTCGATTCATAGGATATCCTAAAGAGTCATTAGGATACTATTTCTACATTCTAGAAGACCACAATGTGATTGTGAGTCGACATGCCATCTTTCTTGAAAAACAGTTTATTCAAGATAGCGACATTGGAAAGCAGATCAAGCTTGATGAGAAAGTCTTACAAGTACAACGAGCTAAGGACCAATTGGAACCAAATCAGGTTGAGCCAATAAGAACACTACCTCCTCCACCTCATAGATCGGAAAGAGTTTCCCATCCCCCTGAAAGATACTTAGGTATTATTTCAGAGGAAGTAGAGAAAATATTCCTCGTAGGTAATGGTGCTCATGGTGATGATCCCAAAACCTACAACGAGGCGATATCAGATATCGACTCCGAGAAATGGCTAGAGGCAATGCAGTCAGAAATTAACTCGATGCACTCAAACCAAGTCTGGACCTTGGTAGATCCACCAGAAGGTATAGTACCTATTGGGTGTAAATGGATCTTCAAGAGAAAGATTGGTGCAGATGGGAATGTAAAGACATTCAAGGCTAGACTAGTGGCAAAAGGTTATAGTCAACACGAAGGCATTGACTATCAGGATACCTTTTCCCCAATGGCTATGCTAAAATCCATCCGCACATTGCTTGCCGTTGCAGCCTATTTCGATTATGAAATATGGCAAATGGACGTGAAAACGGCGTTCTTGAACGGATATCTTGAGAAAGATATCTATATGGAACAGCCGCTAGGTTTCACATCCAGTGATACTGATCACAAAGTTTGCAAGCTGCAAAGGTCTATGGACTTAAGCAAGCATCTCGGAGCTGAAACATTCATTTCAATGATGTGATCAAAACGTTTGGTTTCATCAAAAACGAAGAGAAACCGTGTGTCTTCAAAAAGGTCAGTGGGAGCGCTGTTGTCTTCCTCGTATTGTACATGGATGACATCCTCCTTATTGAGAATGATATTCCCATGATGACAACAGTCAAATTATGGTTGTCCAAGGAATTCTCCATGAAAGACCTAAGTGAAGCATCCTTTATTCTAGGAATTAAGGTCTATAGGAATAGACTGAATAAGATGCTAGGACTTTCACAGAAGATGTACATAGAGAAAGTACTAAAGAGGTTTAGTATGGAAAACTCTAAGAGGGGATTAATACCCTTCAGACATGGTATTCATCTTTCCAAGAAGATGTGCCCTAGCACACCTGAGGAAATAGAACGCATGAGCAAGATCCCTTATGCTTCTGCAATAGGGAGCCTCATGTATGCCATGCTATGTACACGACCTGATATAGCCCTATGCTGTGAGTGTCACAAGCAGATATCGATCAAATCCAGGTGAAGAACACTGAACTTCTGTGAAATGTATTCTTAAGTACTTGAGAAGAACTAAGAATATGATGTTGGTCTTTGATAACGGAGAACTCCAAGTCCAAGGATACACAGACTCGGATTTCATGTCCGATATAGATGATCGAAAGTCGACATCTGGAAGTCTGTTTGTGTGCAATGGTGGTGCTGCCAGCTGGAAGAGTTCCAAGCAAACGGTGATAGCAGATTCCACCATGGAAGCAGAATATATCGCTGTATCAGAAGCTGCGCAGGAAGCATTCTGGTACAAAAAGTTTGCTATAGAAATCGGAGTAATGCCATCTAATGCCATTCCTCTATACTACGACAACAATGGCGCCATAGCCCTTGCTAAGGAGCCAAGATCTCACCAGAAATCCAAGCACATTGAACGGCAATACCACCTCATCCGCGATTACCTCGAGAAGGGTTATGTCGAGGTCAAGAGAGTCAACTCTGCAGACAATGTGGCAGACCCACTCACAAAACCGTTGGGACAACAAAAGATCGAAGCCCACCTTGAGAAGATGACTTAGACTTGTAGCCAATTGACTTTAGGACAAGTGGGAGATTGTTAGATATATGTGCCCTAGAAGCCAGAATTGGCTGACACTTGTAATACACTTCTAGGGGCAAAATTGTAATTTTGACTATAATCAATAAAACGGATTATTTTCTATCACATATGTGTATTTAGTGTCTGTGATACATCCTTTGAGTTAATGGTAATGATAATTCATATTTTCAAGAGTTGAAAATTTAAGACATGAATAATCATTATTAACTCATAAAATGCTCCCGACCATAGGATCATCACGAGGATGGTGATTGATCCGAAAGGTTGGTGTACAATTGCTTCTCTTTAGTAGATGAGTCTTGAGTCTATGGTGTGGAGACACCAGAGCGAGAGTACAGGTACTCATTAGAGAACGAGGGCACTAAGCGTGACCACCTCGAGTAGTCATTAGGAAGTCTACCTTCTCGTCAATGACTGACTCGATGCTGCAGTAGTGTGTCTGGTTCTTTGACCTAAGGTGCATCGGCAGTTCACCTTGAGGGTGTTATAGTTTGACTACACCATTACTCGGTCTCCTAGCCATATGAAACCCTGAGGTGTATGTTGGCTATAGCATGTTCATTGTAGAAACTGGATAGCATCAAGATGGAATCTATCTACCTCGGTGGTAGAGGAGCAGCCCTATGATGATCATGAGAATCAAGTCCAGAAATCCATGGCCATGGCAGAGTGAAATAATAGAAAGAGTTTCTATTTAGATTTTCACATCGGACTCGAATCGAATGATTACATCATATGACAGAGACTAGGGTTTGACGAGTTCACCTTAACCCTAATCTGATCGGGGCTCAAGATAGAAGAACTTAATCACATAAGTAGCTGCACCAAGAGGTTCGCATTCAGCTCTGATGGGTTGCCACCATATACTGCTAGGTGTCACTGATGGATTTTGGGAGCAATTAGAATGATTTAGATGATCGATCATTCTAGCTGTTCGAATCAGAAGAGTTCTGATCCATCGAAAGGAGTTTCGATGATGTCGATGATAGAGATCATGACATATCCCATTACCATACAGAACTGAACCTAACTGGGTCACACAAACAAGGGTTTGAATCTGGTGATCATCAATTGAACTGATCTAGTTTAATTGATCTGAATGAGATTCAATTAGGTTCAAGAAAATCGTGCTAGCACTCGATTGAACCTAACGTTCTTCTTTTACTATCATAAATAAGTTGTCCTGTCTGAGCCAAAGGAGTTTGTGCTCAATCAGAGGCCTTCATATGGTCTGACTGGAGGTTGTCCAAGTCAGAAAAGGTTATCTTATTTTGTAGGACATTACCTGCCATTTTTTATCACCTGCCATTTCTCGTTCTTTGACTTTGGTCAAAAATCCAACTTTGACTGGTCAAATGTTGACCATTGATACTTTGACTTCTGTCCACGTGTCACGCACCTATTGGAGAGCTGCTGGAGGCCTGTCTGCCAGAACCTGGTAAGGAAGAGGGCACACGCCATCCACGTGTCATGCACCTATTGGAGAGCTGCTGGAGGCCTGTCTGCCAGAACCTGGTAAGGAAGAGGGCGCACGCCATCCTTGGCGTGTGCCCAAGCTGGAGGCGCCCAAGAGTCCCTATTGGACAGAGACTCCATCTCCTTTTTGGATTCCGATTAGAGTTCTCCTAAGAACCAACTTTGACTGATCTTAGGTGCCCTCTAAGGAGAAATCCAGGGGACTATTCCCACCAATCAGATTTAGATCTGATTTCACAAAGAGTTGTGATTGGTTGGGAAAAAGAGTTGGATCACAGTTAGTCTATAAATAAGACCCTGCGCCCAACTCAAAGAAAAAATCTAAATTAATTGAGATCTCCACGCCCCAAGGCCTTTTCTCCTCTCCTCCACGCCAAAACATCTTCTCCCTCTCTCCACGTCCAAAAGGGTTTTGGACCTTGGTTGGTGCAATCTAGACAAGAGAAAGGCGAGTGAAAGCTAGAAGACTGCGCTGCTGCAAAGGACGACTACTGATCTTCAAAAGAAGTTTTGAAGATCCTCCAGATCTGATTTCTGGAGACGTGATAGAGAAGAAGAGGATCTCCAGATCTAGCCCGAGTGGATACCGGTAGAGGCCAGGCACTTGTGTGGCTTGATCCAGAACCTTTCGCTGCTTACAGGATCATCAATGGATAATAGGATTACCCACTTCAAGATAAATTAAATCTGATTTAATTTATCTAATTTTATTTTAATTTCTAAAATAATAATAATCAGATCTAAAACATCTTAGATCTGATCTGGATCAAAGAGAAAAATTTTTGAAATATATCTCTTGATCTAATCAGATCTGAACGAACCTGGTCCGGAAAATCAGAATTTTCCTTCAGCGCTTTCTCCAGGGAGGTTCGGCTGTGATAGCTCGGCTTTGTCCAAGCTCGGTCTCGCTTTGGTGCCAGTCTCGCTCTGTTCAAACTCGGCTTCGACTGGAATGGTGCATTCTAGCACAAAATCCGTCAGTATCTGGCCTTGATCGATGGCCTGGGTCGGTAGTTGATGTCGAACTCTGTGAGCTCGATCGCCCATTTCGTGATTCTTCCGAAAGCGTCCGCTCGGTGAAGGACTGCTTTTATTGGTTGGTCCGTGAGGACCGTTACGGTGTGCTCCTGAAAGTAAGGTCGGAGCCTCCTGGCAGCAATTAGAAGAGAGTAAGTTTTTCTAACCTAGAGTACCTGGTCTCCGCATCCCTCAGGCCCCGGCTCACGTAGTAGATCGGTCGCTGCGTCTTTGCTTCTTCCTTGACCAAGACTGCCGCCAGGGCTACCGGGGAGACAGCTAGATACAAGAACAATTCTTCTCCGGATTCGAGCTTTGCCAGCAGTGGGGGTGAGCTGAGGTAGTTTTTAAGCTCCTCGAAGGCCTGTTGGCACTCCGCCGTCCAGCAGAAGTCCTTTGGTCGCCTGAAAACTTGGAAGGGCATGCATCGTTCGACCGACCTTGAGACGAAGCGATTTAGGGACGCCACCTTCCCGGTCAGGCGCTGAACTTCCTTGATCATCTTCGGAGAAGTCATCTCTCGAATGGCTTGGATTTTCTCGGAGTTTGCTTCGATTCCACGTCTCAACACCATAAACCCCAGAAACTTTCCGGAGGTTACACCAAAGGCGCACTTGGTCGAGTTCAGCTTCATCTTATGCTTCCTGAGTGCGCCGAAGGTCTCTTTAAGGTCGGCGAGGTGGTCTGTCGAAGCCCGGCTTTTGACGAGCATATCATCCACATACACCTCCATGTTGCGGCTGATCTGCTCCTTGAAGATCTTATTAACCAAATGCTGGTACGTTGCCCCTGCATTTTTGAGCCCAAATGGCATGACCCTGTAACAATAAAGACCATGGTCAGTAATGAAGGCGGTCTCTTCATCCTCGGACGCCATCCGTATCTGGTTATAACCAAAAAAGGCATCCATGAAGGTGAGGAGCTTATAGCCCGAGGTCGCATCCACCAGCTAATCGATCCTGGGCAGGGGGTAGCTGTCTTTCGGGCAGGCCTTGTTCAACTTCTTGAAGTCGACGCACATCCTCCACTAGTTATTTGCCTTCTTAACGAGGACCACGTTCGAGACCCAGGTCGGATAATTAACCTCCCGGATGAGTCCGGCTTTGAGGAGCTTGTCTACTTCTTCGGTAATTGCTTTCTGCCTCTCCGAGGCGTGGTGGCGCATCTTTTCTCTTCTCGGCCGGTGCCTTGGATCGACGGTCAGCCAATGTTCCATGACCTCGGCGTCAATCTCCGGCATGTCCGCTGGGGTCCAGGCGAAAACGTTCGCATTTCTCCTGAGGAAGGCGACTAGCTGCTCCCGAACCTCGTCTGCCAAGTTGGAGCCGATCTGCACCGCGTGCTCCGAATTTCCGTCATGTAAGGGCAAAGAGACGAGGTCCTCCATAGGTTCGCCCCGCTCCTCAGTGAGATCGTCGCGGACATCCAGTCCGTCAACAAGACAAGGGTCGGGCCGTTCTCCCTTATGCAGGGCGACTGAGTAACAGTGTCTCGCCAGAGCCTGGTCTCCTCTGACTTCTCCGACCCCGCGACTTGTCGGGAACTTCATCTTCAAATAATAGGTTGACACCACCGCCCGAAGTGCATTCAGACCAGGTCGGCCGAGAATCGCATTATAAGCGGACGGAGTCCTCACGACTAGGAAGTTGACCTGCGCCTTGGCCAGTTTTGGATGTTGCCCTGCCATCACAGCCAAAGTTATTATGCCTTCAACTGGTACGACGTTGCCAGCGAATCCTACCAGCGGGGAATTCATAGGCCCCAGGCGGTCATCGGATAGGGATATTTTCGAGACGGCATCGTAAAATAATACGTCGGCAAGCTTCCATTATCCACCAAAACACGGCGTACATCGTAGTCAGCAATGTTCAAAGAAATTACAACCGCATCATTATGCGGGAATTGGATCCCCTGACCGTCTGCCTCGGTAAAGGTCACAAGTTCCATGATCCTCAACCTCTTCACCGGTCCCTCGGATCCGCTGGCCTCTCCTTGCTGAAGTCCCCCCGAGATAGTGTTAATGACGCCAAGAGGCGGCCGACCTTCTTGCTGGTTTCCCCCACTTGGCGGTAACGCCCTCAGCCGATCTTCCCACTCTTCAGGTCGTCTTCGCAGGAATCGGCCAAGTCTACCTCGCCTGATGAGCTCTTCGATCTCGTCTTGGAGTTGGATGCACCCCTTAGTGTCGTGACCGTGGTCATGATGGTAAAGGCAGAACTTATTGGGATTGCGCTTGCTGGGATGGGAACGCATTCTCTCCAGTCTCGGAAGTTGTTCCCTGATCTCCATCAGCACTTAGATTTTCAAGGTGTTAAGGGGGCGTAGTTATGAAATCGTCGTCGGGGAGAACTTCGGCGCTGGAGAGAACCTGGGCGTGCCCTTCCGTCGGGGCTTCCCTGCCTCCGAGCTCGAGGGGGAGTTCGGGCTCGCCCGCGACCTGGAGGAGTCCGGGAGCGCGGCCGAGCTTCAGTCCGCTTCCTTTCTTCGGCGGGCCTGCCCGGCCCGCCGATCCATCGTTTGCCACTGGCTTCATCATCCTTAGCCTCGAAGGCCTCCTCTGCCCGGGCATAACTTTCGGCCCGAGCTAGCATGTCAGCAAAATCCCTGCGATACTTCTTTTCCAGAGAGAACAGCAAGTCATTCTTCTGAAGGCCGCCCTTGAGGGCAGCAATGGCGACTGACTGGTCTAGGTTCCGGACCTCCAATGCAACAGCATTAAACCGAGTGACATAAGCCCGGATGGGTTTCTCCTTCTGCCTAATGGCCATTAAGGAATCCGATCCTCGGCGTGGACGTCGACTACTAATGAAGTGGGCCGCGAACTGTTGGCTCATCTGGTCAAACGATAAGATGGTACTCGGCTTAAGCGTCGAGTACCAATTCCTGGCAGCTCCCTTAAGGGTAGAGAGGAAAGCCCCGACACAAGATGGCGTCTGGCGCGCCGTGGAGCAACATCATTGTCCGAAAGGCTTTCAGGTTGTCGATCAGATCAGTGGTCCCATCGTAACTTTCGAGCTGCGGGAGCTTGAAGTTCGGCGGGACCAGCTCCTGCATACTTTTCTGCGAAAAAAGAGGATCAGTACAAATGTCATTACCACGGGAGGAAGTGTGACGAAGTTCCTCGATTCGCCGATTCATTTCTAAGAGCCTTTGATCTAAGAGATCTTCACGATCTTTGATCTCCAAAGCTTTCTGGCAGAACGGGCGCGAGGCTTCCCGCTGGGTCGAGCCATGGTCCGAGCAGGGGCTCTCCCTCCTTTGCCTCCCCCTTCCGGGGATTGAAGGTCGGGTAGCCCAAGTCGGCCGTTCCTGGACCGAACCACATGGCTCTGGAGTCCCGCGCCGGTTGAGCTAGTGCCGAGGCCTGTCGATGCATGGCCTGCACCGCCTGCACCGCCTCCGTAAGGCCACGAACCTGCTGGACGAGCAGGTTGAACTGCTCCGCATCCACCACAGCCACAGATGGAACCTGGGCCGCCCGAGTTGGAGCGGGAGCGGACAGATCCGAACGGGCTCAGACCGCGGAGGCCGTCGATCGTCGGGTCGAAGCTGAGGGGCATTTTCTCTTGGGAAAGAACTCTAGAGAGGAAGAGAGATCTTCGGAGAGGAAAGAAAGAAATCATCCCCGAGCACTCCTTTAAGAACAAGGGAACCTTCGATGGTTCAGGCTCTTCCTCTAGTGCCAATCTGTTGATGCAGAATCTGGTCGTCACCGAAATCAACTGGAGCGGAGGTGCTGGTCGTCACCGAAATCAACTGGAGTGGAGGTGGACGAGGTCACCACCAGGGACCTGCAAAACAAAATCCCGTCCAGAGCCGGTGGGGGTAGCTCCGATAGGACCCTCCGACGATCAAGTCAGCTCTGGCCAACAGGAACAGAGTGCTCAAAAATAAGTTTGGCAGAGTTTAGAGGAGAAGAGAGAGCTTGGAGCTTAAAGATTAGAGAGATCTCCCTTAGCATATCTGGAGGGTCCTTTTTATAGGCGGAGCCTGATTGATGGTGACTGCCATACCGTCTGGTAGCGAGCCGTCGGGGCCGCATGGAGTTCGGTACGAAGAGGAAGGCGTCGTCAGGTAGACAGTGACAGCCATACCGACGGGTCATGGATCGCATGAGGCTGATTACGGAGAGAGTAGCATCGCCAGTAGTGGTGGCCATGTCGTCCAATCGCGGGCCGCATGGGGCTTGTTACGAAGGGAAAGGTGCCGTCAGACTGGTAGTGGCGGCCACATCGTCGAGGTCCAACGGTCGTAGCTCGAGGAAGCAGGCGTTGGTCGGTGGACTCGGGCAGATACCAATTTCAAAGAAGTTCGAACTCCTAGAGGAGTTCGGCCAAAGGGGGAGCTCGGAAGGAGTTCGACTCCTGTGGGAGTCCACCTGAAGCTCGGTTGCTGAGAAGCTCGATCGGAGCACAACTGCATAGGAGTTCGACCGAAGGGGGAGCTCGGAAGGGGCGCAACCGCTGAGTTCAGCCGAAGGGGGGCCGGGGCGCAACCGCTGAGTTCGGCCAAAGGGGGAGCTCGACCAGGGCGCAACCGCTGAGTTCGACCGAAGGAGGAGCTCGATCGGAGTTCGGCTCCTGGAGGAGTCCGACTGGAGCTCGGTCAGGGCGCAACCGCTGAGTTCGACCGAAGGAGCTCGGTCGGAATTCGACTCCTGTGGGAGTCCGACTGGAGCTCGGTCGCTGAGGAGCTCGGCTAGATGGAGTTTGGCTAAGATCCATCCGCTGAAGCTCTTCCATGGCTACCGGTTGCGTCAGGCTAGGCATCGAACTGGACTTCGGTAGGAGCGGGGTTTATCCCCAACAGATAGTAACAACCATAACTGTCGGATAGTGGGCCGCTCGGGACTACGTGGAGTTTGTTACGGAGGATAGTGTCTGTTGTCGCGAGGTGCCAGTCCGTTTGAGATTTGATAGTCAAAATTCGAAGGAGTAGGCATCGGTTGGTGATGACCTTTGAGTTATATCAATTCTAGAGGAGTTCGGACTCCTCTAAGATAGTCCGGATGTGGATCGATTGCTAGAGGAGTTCGCCTGTTAGAAGAATCCGGAAGAAGTTTGACTGCTAGAGGAGTTCGTCTGTTGGGAGTTCAATCCGAAAGGAGTTCGTCTGTTGGAGTTCGAAAGGAAGTTCGCCTGCTAGAGGAGTTCGCGAGGAAATCTGAAAGGAGTTCGACTGCTAGAGGATCTGTTCGCCTATTGGGAATCCAGAAGTTCGGCTGTTGGAGTCCAGGAGGAGTTCGCCTGTTGGAAAAATCCGAAAGAAGTTCGCCTATTGGAGTCCGGAAGGAGTTTGCCTACTAGAGGAGTTCGCCTGTTGGGGGAATCCGAAAGAAGTTCGACTGCTAGAAGAGTTCGCCTGTTGGGAGAATCCAGAAGGAGTTCGACTGCTAGAAGAATTCACCTGTTGGAGTCCGAAAGGAGTTCGACTGCCTGTTGGAGTTCGAAAGGAGTTCGCCTGTTCCAGAATGATTCAGAGCTTGAATATTCCTACGGGTTGAGGTTGAATTTCTATAACCACAACCAAACGGAATTGATTTAGTCGGAATCTTAGCCGAACTTCGATAGGCATAGATTTATCCCCAACACTAGCCTCCTACTCCCGAGTTTGAAGTTCGAAGGATGGGAGTAAGATGGAGACTACCGAAGTTCGAAGGATTTTTCGATCCTACTGGATTTCCCGCTTCTAGGTGGGACGGGATGTTTTGGCTTTTATTGGGCTGGCGTTGGAGCTTCGTATATGCAGGGTGATCCGAAGAGACGTTTTCTAAATTCCCCGTCGGAAGTCTGCTAGAAGTACAACGCCATTAAGGGTCTATCCGTTGAAAGCTTTATGCCATGATGTGTGGGACACGCGTCGATCAAAGATCGACTGGAGGAAATCTACAATCATAACTGCTCCGGGGCTCCAGGGGTTACTTAAGCCTGTCCTCCTCCGAGTCTCTACTTCTGAAATCTTCCTTTCCTCCCTCTAGTTTCCTTCTTCGTCCCAAGTGAGAGCCCAAGCTGCTTCCTTTGGTTTTCGACATACCTTCCTTCAATTCTTGCTCCATTCGCCATCTCCTTGTTCTTCTCAACCAATTTAGGTCAACTTTTCGACACTTTTCGGATTATCTCTATATTCTTACTTTCTCATTCTTTCTATTCTTGTCGAAGCTTGAATGTCTCATTTTTTTTTTGATTTTTTTGAGTAATTTCTTAATTTTACCTTGATCCAAATGTCTAGTGAGGGATCTTGGTTGACTTGTTCTGAGAGTCCGACCCCTTTAACCTTGACGAACCCACCTCCTAAGGAGGCCGAACCCTTGGAATCAGCCCGTCCTTTTGCGCCTGCGACCATTTCTTGTAGACTTCGGCCTGACGACCTTTCCTTAGCTAGAATTCAATTTGGAATTCCTCCTGAGTACGAGCTTGAACTCCCTGAGCCTGACGATCGAGCCTGCTTACCCCCTTCTGATCGAATCTATCGGTACGTCAAAACCTTTCAGATCGGGCTTAGGTTATCTTTACCTTTTTTTATAGCTAACTTATTTAGGTTTCTCAATATTTTCCTTGCTGCCATGGCGCCGAACTCCTTTGGATTTATCATAGGATTCCTCTCCCTATGCACCATAGTAGGCGTCCGACCTACCATTTCCTTGTTCCGCAATTTTTTTACCTTTAAACATCACCCCACCGCTAAGGATTGGTGGTATGTATCTCCTCAGTTCGGGAGGAAGGGACTGCTTAAAGGTGCCCCCTCCTCCATTCACAGCTGGAAGGAGTTCTTCGTTTCCCATCCCACCCTAGAACTAGGGCTACCTCCATGGGGCGAGGTAAGGAAATCGGTTTGCCGAGCTCCTGGGCTAGAAAATGAAGATCGGAGCTCGGCCGATAGGCTGAAGTCCTTTGACACTCCAATCCCTAGACTCCTAGATGAGCAAATCTTGTTCAATTTCGGCCTCGGTCCTCTTAACCCGACAGGTAGTTTGTGATATTCAACCGGCTGGATGGTATTCATTTTTCTGAGCTTCTAACTTTGTCTTTGCATAAATGACCCTCGAGGAACGGAACTGCTTGACGAAGGGGGTCCGGACCCTTAAAAGAAAGGGCGGTTCTTCTGGCGAACCACAGAAGAAGGCCAAACTGGAGAGTCAAGCTGGGCTGCGCCGATTTGTTCCGGACCGGCCCTTGAACCCACCGCTACCGTGCCGAGCCCGACCCTGTCTAATGAGGCCATCCCTCTTGCTCCTGTTCGGCAAGAGGGGGCTATGGAGAAGAAGAAGAAGAGGGCCGTCGGCAAGAAGATTGGGCGGAAGGCTAAGAGCTCTGCAAGAGGGGACCTTAGCTAGGAACAGGGTTCCCTGGATGATCGAGAGGTCGTCCAAAGGATGCATCTTCCCCACATCGTCGAAAGGATGCACCAGAAGGATGACGTCAAGAGGTTCAACGAATCATTTGCTGCCTTTCTGGAGATAAGTGGTTCCTTCTAATTTTGACTTCATGCCCATTAAGCTTTGGAACTGGAATCTTTTATGATTCTGATTTGTTGTGCTTTGTAGTTGGGACACTACCTTTTTGCCCACTCCAAAGCAGCAAGCCAAAATCAGGTCAAAGCTTCTAGGGCCCTGGAAGAAGCTCGCGCAGAAGCCGAGAAGGCCCGGATCGAGGCCGACATTCTAAAGGTCGCCTCGGAGACCCATTTGTCTGAAGTCGAACGCCTTCAGAATGAACTAAGAGAGGAGCGTGGCGAGATGGCAAAGTTAAGGGCCGAGCTAGCCCTGAAAAAGGAGAAAAAGGAAGGTGCAAGAGGAGGTTAGCGCTGCCATGGAAAGGGCTGTGCAAAACTTCAAGTCCTCCAAGGATATGGAGGACATCAAAATAGACTTTGCCCAGGAAGCCTTCTTGGAAGGGTTCCAGGTCTGCATGGGGCGAGTCACCGAGAATTTCCCCAACATCGATCTGGATCTCCTTCTAGAAAAGCCAGAGGATAGAGCTGACCCTTCACGCACCGATGCCGAGGTCGCTCCTGAATCCACAGGTGCAGCATCCGAGCCTGCCAAAGGGTCGGAGCTGGCCGAGAATGTCCCGACCTCTCCAGTGGGCGAGCCGCCCGAGGTCTAGACTTTTTACATCTATGTACCCGCTCTTTTTTTTTTTTTTTTTTTGTGTACCAAACATATTTCAAGTAATGAGAGCAAATCCTTCTTTTCCTTTATACTTTGCATTGTATGTGATTCAGAACGTCTCTATCGATCAGGGCCACGACCTCCTTTCTCCGGTTGACGCCGACCCCTTATCTCAAAGGGTTTCGTTCAAGCCTTTGATAAAGAGTTTGAAGAAGGAGATCCACCAATAGAGAAAAAAATTGACGAGAGTTGAGGCCGACCTTCAGGCCTCTCGAAAAAACGCTGCGGAGGCGACTAAGTTACCTCCGAAGTTTACACATGAAGAACGCAACGAGCTTCAGCATTCGGAAAAGAAATTTTGAGGAGCTCGCCAAACTCCGGAAAAGCGCGAGCGACAAGTCCAGGGCGCTCACAGCGAAGATCGGCTCTCTAAAAGTTGATCTCAAGAAGACGAAAGAAAAGATTCATCTCTTAGAAGGAAATTCACCGTGGTCCACCGACGAAGCTCGGCATGACTGGAACTGGTCGAAGAAGTTCTCCCAGCTTCAGAAGCAGCTGCAGGATGCTGAAGATCAGTACAATAATTACCGGACGACCTGGGCAGGGAAGATGTCCAGGCTTGAAGGCGAGCTAAAGGCTACTAGGGACGAGGTGACCTATTTTCGAAAGAAGTTTCATAGCGTTCAACAGGCTGGATCAAGCGGCGAACCTGAGGAGCTCGTCTTTCTGAGGGCTGTCGGCAAACTCTTGAAGGCTGTTGAGGTGGAGAAAATCGAAGTTCAACAATTGAAGCTCTAGTTGACCTGGGAGCATCAAGCCGTCAAGGACGCTGAAGCTGAATCTGAGGTTTTGAGGAAGCAGCGGCGAGAGCTCGAGGCCAAATTTGAATACTCCAACAGGATGTACATCGACGGTCTATACAAGGAGCTAGAGGAGGAAATTTTCAAACTAAAGGAACCTTTGGTGATGGCTGGAGCCGATAGCCCAAAGTCTGAAGAGCTTGGATCGCCTTAGGACTTCACCTCCTATCTTTTTTTTTATGTAATTGGTTTCACCGATCTTTATCTTGTCTGTAATGCATTTGCTTTTTCACACAGTCAGCCTTTGCCAACCTCTATTTTGCTTGTAGTGTGCCCATTATAATTAATCTTATTAACTTTTACTTGTAACAAACTTAACTTCATAATAAAACAATACCTTTTGCGTTGTCATCTCTTGCGAATTCGATCATGGATGCCTTGTTTTTCTTTCGTTTCTAACGAGATGCTTGTCGTGGACGTCAGGTCAGGGGTTCGTTCCGCGGATTAGGATGGGATTTTTCCTTTGGCGTTTGGCGCGGTCGTAGGAGAATGTGCTCATCAATCGTTAGTAAGGCCTTGGCCTTTCCCTCGTTTTAAATCAGCGTGGCCTTGACCTTCCACCCCTTGTATGATTGTAGAGGTTCATCGGATCCATCAGCGGGTTCCCGTCTTGGCTTTACTGACATTAGGACGAGGTTCTCCTCCTGTTCCTAATGGGTTGCAGAGGCACATTAGGGCCGTCGGTAGGACCTCCCCCCTCATCTCGTCTTAGTTCAACGAGGCCTTCGACCTTGCTCACATTAGCACGTTAGGACAAGGTTCTCCTCATGTTCCTAACAGACTGCAGGGGCACATTAGGACCGTCGATAGGGCCTCTCCCCTCATCTCATCTTAGTTCAACGAGACCTTCGATCTTGCTCACATTAGGACGAGGTTCTCCTCCTATTCCTAACGGACCACTTTTGGTTGCTTCAGAGTTGTCATTACACAATTCTTGTGCCGAGAAGTAATGATGTTAAAATAGAAAGAACTTTATTGAAGGAAAGTTACTGATAGTACATTCTTAAGTTTTCCTAATTCCAAGGCCATAGGAGTGTTGCCCCTCCAAGTTCCTTCAAGCAGTAAGTTCCAAGCCGAATGACCTCCACTCTATACAGACCTTCCCAATTCAAGGTGAGCTTTCCTTGCTCTTGAGGCTTCGAAATGGACGCTCGTCGGAGCACCAAGTCTCCCACTCTGAATGCTTTGCTTTTTACTCTAGAGTTATAGTATCTGGCTACTCTTCATCTGTAGGCTGCCATCCAAACTTGGGCATCTTCTTCTTTTCTTCCAATAGATCGAGATTGACTCTAAGGTCCTGTAAGTTACGATACTCATTGAAGGCCACGATCCATGCTGATGGAAGTTTAAGCTCGATCGAGATGACTGCCTTCGTCCCAAAGGCTAAGACGAACGATGTTTCCCCAGTTGGTAGCCTAGGAATAATTCGGTACGCCCAAAGGATGTGGTAAAGCTCATCCACCCAAGTCCCCCTTGCTCTTTCAAGCCTTGCCTTGATGCCCTACAGTAAAATTCTGTTGGTCACCTCTGCTTCACCATTTGCCTACGAATGGGCCACTGACGTGAAGTGATGGAAGATATTTAGATCTTCGCATCACTCAGCGAACCTCGTCCTAGCAAACTGTCGTCCGTTATCTATTATGAGAGTTTGGAACAGACCAAACCGGTAGACGATTAACTTTCAGACGAAGTTCTGTACCTTAGCCTCAGTAATTTTTGCTAGTGGCTCGACTTCGACCCATTTGGTGAAGTAATCCATCGCAACCAAGAGGAACTTCCATTGTCCGGATGCCATTGGGAAAGGATTAAGTATATCCATTCCCCACTGCGTAAATGGCCAAGGTGCGCTTAATGGAGTAAGCTCGAAGGCTGGCAGTCTTTGTATGTTTGCATTTCTCTAACAGCGGTCACATTTCTTGACATACTCTATAGAGTCGTGGTACAAGGTCGGCCAATAGTATCCTTATCGAAGTAGTCTTTGTGACAGAAATCTGGCTCCTACATGTCTTCCACAAATTCCCTCGTGCACTTTCCATAATGCATGGTCAGCCTCTGAAGGTCGGAGACATCTCAAAAGCGATAGTGAATACGACCTTTTATACAGCTTGCCCTCATACAAAACGTACAGAAAGGCTTGATTCCTAAGCTTCTTTCGGATCATGAGGAAAAACTCCCTCTTTGAGATAAGCAGCTAACGGGTCAATCCAGCTCGGCTCGTGCTCCATCTGCATAACAAGCTATGATTCCTCTAAGCTTGGACATTTTAGAGTTTCAAAAAATACTTCTTCGGACAGTTCGACTGGAGCTAAAGTGGCCAATTTAGAGAGGTCGGCTCTTATATTTTCTGCCCTCGGAATCTGTTAAATGTCAAAACTGTCGAAGGCCGGAGTCAAATCCTTTACTTTCTCAAGGTATTTCATCGTACTTTCCTTCCATGCTTCATAGTTGCCACTAACTTGGCCGACCACTAATTGAAAATCACTATAGACTTGAAGCCGATCTACTTTTAACTCTCTTGCTATTTTTAACCCGACGATCAACGCTTCATATTTAGCCCCATTATTAGTTGCAGGGAATTCGAAGCGTAGCGCATATTCGATGACGACTCCCTCGGAGTTGATTAAGACCAACCCCATGCCTGCTCCAGCAGTGTTGGACGAACCATCCACGTACAGGGCCTAAAAATCTTCGAGAAGGTCAACACTCTCTCCGAGGAGGCTTGGTTGCAACCATGGGATGCCGGTCTCGTTCTGTTCAAGCTCGGCTTCATCTGAAATGGTACATTCTACTATAAAATCTACCAATATCTGAGCTTTGATCGATGGTCGGGGTCGATAATTGATGTCAAACTCCGTAAGCTCAATTGTCCATTTTGCGATTCTTCCGAAAGCATCCGTTCGATGAAGGACTGCTTTTATTGGTGATCCATGAGAACCATTATGGTGTGCCCCTGAAAGTAAGGTCGAAGTCTCCTGATAGCAATTAGAAAAGAGTAAGTCAATTTTGCTAACTTAGAGTACCTGATCTCTGCATCCCTCAGGATCCGACTTACATAGTAGACCGGTCGCTGCATTTTAGCTTCCTCCATGACCAGGACTGCTGCCAAGGCCACCGGAGAGACTGTTAGGTACAAGAATAATTCTTCTCTGGATTCAAGCTTTGCCAGCAGTGGGGGTGAGCCGAGGTAGTTTTTGAGCTCCTCAAATGCCCGTTGGCACTCCGTCGTCCAGCAGAGCTTTGGTTGCTTGAGAACTTAGAAAAAGGACATGCATCGCTCGGCCGATCTCGAGACGAAACGATTTAGGAATGCCACTTTTCCAGTCAGACGCTGAACTTCTTTGATTGTTTTTGAAGCAGTCATCTCCTGAATAGCTTGGATTTTCTCTGAATTTGCTTCAATCCCACGTCTTGACACCATAAATCCCAGAAACCTTCCTGAGGTCACACCAAAGACACACTTGGTCAGATTCAGCTTCATCTTGTACTTCTTGAGTACATTGAAGGTCTCTTCGAGGTCGGCGATCTGATTTATTGAAGCTCGGCTTTTGACGAGCATGTCATCCACATACACCTCCATGTTGCGGTCAATCTGCTCCTTGAAGATCTTGTTGACCAGGCGCTGGTACATTGCCCCTACATTTTTTAGTCCAAAAGACAACCCTGTAACAGTAAAGACTACGGTCAGTAATAAAAGCAGTTTTCTCCTCGTCCTCCAGCACCATCCATATTTAGTTATAGCCGAAAAAGGCGTCCATGAAGGTGAGAAGCTCGTGATCCGAGGTTGCGTCTACCAGTTAATCAATCCTAGGTAGAGGATAGCTGTCTTTTGGGCTGGCGTTGTTCAGATTTTTGAAGTCTATACACATCCTCCACTTGCCATTTACCTTTTTTATGAGAACCACGTTTGAGACCCAGCTCAGGTAGTTAACTTCCCGGATGAATCTAGCTTTGAGGAGCTTGCCTATTTCTGCAATTGCTTTCTGCCTCTCTGGGGCGTGGTTGCGCATCTTCTCTTTTACTGACCGATACTTAGGATCAACGGCCAACCGATGTTCCATGACCTCGGCATTAATTCCTGGCATATCCGTTGGAACCCAGGTGAAGACGTTCACATTCTTCCTGAGGAAGGTGACGAGTCGCTCCCGAACCTCATCCCCCAAGTTGGAATCGATCTGCACAGTGTGCTCCGTGCTCCCGTTATTTAAGGACACAGATACGAGGTCCTCCATAGGCTCGCCTCGCTCCTCAGCAAGATCGTCACGGACATCCAGTCCATCAACAGGATAAAGATCGGATTGGATGTTTTTCTGTAGGGCAATGGAGTAACAGCATCTTGCCAATGCCTGGTCTCCCCTGATCTCTCCAATTCCGCAGCTCATTGGGAACTTCACCTTTAGATAATAAGTTGACACCACTGCTCGGAGCGCGTTCAAACCAGATCGGCTGAGAATAGCATTGTAGGCAGATGGAGCCTTTACGACTAGAAAATCAACATGTGCCTTAACCAGCTTCGGATGTTACCCTGCAGTCACAGTCAAAGTTATTATGCCCTCAACTGGCATGGCATCACCAGTGAAGCCTACCAATGGAGAGTTCATAGGTCCCAAGTGGTTATTGAGTAAGGACATTTTTGAGAAAGCATCATAAAACAAAACATCAGTAGAGCTTCCATTATCTACCAAAATGCACCGCACATCATAGTCCGCAATGTTTAAAGAGATTACAACCGCATCATTGTGCGGGAACTGGAATCCTTGAGCATCATTGTCGGTGAAAGCGATGGGCTCTTCAGTTCTCTGCCTCTTCCCGAGCTCGGCTGATCCGCTAGCCTTTCCTCACCGAAGTCCCCCAGAGATGGTGTTGATGATGCTAAGAGGCGGCCGATCCGCCTACTGCTCCTTTTACGGTTCTGGTTGCAACAATGTCTTTGGCCGATCTTCCCGCCCTTCAGACCGACGCCACAGGAATCGGCCGAGTCTACCTCGCCTGAAGAGCTTCTCGATCTCATCTTGGAACTAAATACATTCTTCAATATCGTGACCGTGGTCACGATGAAAGAGGCAGAACTTGTTCGGATTGCATCTGCCAGGATGGAAGCGCATCCTTTCGAGCCTCGACAGCTGCTCCTTAATCTCCATCAACACTTGCATTTTCGGAGCGTTGAGGGGGCATAATTGTGGAACCTTCGAAGGGGGGAACCCCACCGCACCCTTCTGTCGGGGCTTTCCTGCTTCCGATCTCGAGGAGTTCGGGCTCGCTTGCGCTTAGGGGGAGTTCGGGAGCGCGGCCGAGCTTCACTCAACTTTCCTTCCTCAGCGGGCCTGTCCGGCTCGTCGATTCGCCGCTCTCCAATGACTTCATTGTCCTTAGCCTTGAAGGCCTCTTCCGCTCGAGCACACCCTTTAATACGAGCTAGCATATCAGCAAAATCCCTGAGGTACTTCTCCAGGGAGAACAGCAGATTGTTCTTCAGAAGACCGTCCTTTAGCACGGCCATCGCAACAGATTGATCCAAGTTTCAGACCTTTAGCGCAGCGGCATTGAATCGATTAATAAAAGCTCGAATAGATTCTCCCTCCTGTTGCTTGATGTTGATGAGGGATTCCGAGCCCCGTCTGGGACGTCGGCTACTAATAAAATGAGCCACAAACTGATGGCTCATCTGGTCAAAAGAGAAGATGGTATTCGGCTTGAGGGCCGAGTACCAGTTTCTGGCGGCTTCCTTCAGAATGGATGGGAAGGCTTGGCAGAGAATGGCATCTGGTGCGCCATGGAGTAGCATCATCATCCGGAAGGCCTTCAGGTGATCAACCAAATCGGAGGTCCCGTCGTAGCTCTCGAATTAAGGGAGCTTGAAGTTCGGCGGCATCGGTTCCTACATGAAGCGCTGAGAGAAAGGAAGATTGGTACAAATATCACTACCATGAGAGGGGGGAGATGGCGGAGTTCCTCAATCCGCTGGTTCATCTCTTGTAATTTTCGATCCAGATCCTCCCGATCGTGGATTTCTAAGATCTTTTGACTGAACGGGGGCAAAGTTCCTCTAGAGGTAAAGTCATGATCAAAGTAGGGACTCTCGGCTCTCTGCTTCCCCTTTTCCAAGGTCACCGACCGGCTAGCCCAAGTCGGCCGTCCGCAAACCGGATCATGGGGCTCCGGAGAAGCCTGCTCCAACCGAATTGGCGTCGGAGCCTGTCGCTGCATGGCCTGCATCGCCTCCGTGAAACTGCGAACCTGCTGGACTAGCAAGTTGAACTGCTCCGCATCCATCATGGCTGCAGGTGGAGCTTGAGCTGCGGAGCTGAAGCGGGAGCGGATAGATCTGGGGAGGCCGTTGACCGCTGGATTGAAGCTTTCCTAGGAGGCATTTTTTTTCGGAAAGGACTCTAGACAAGAAGAAGAGAGATCATTGCTGAGCACTCCCTTAAGAACAAGGGAACCTCAGTAACAGAGGACCCTTCCTCTAACGCCAATCCTGTTGGTGCAAAATCTGGTCGTCGCTAGAGAAGCGTCGAAGTCGGAGAAGAAGAGATCACCGTCGGTGACCTACAAAACAAGTCTCGTCCAGAGCTTGGGAGGCGGCTCCGACAAGATCCTCCGACGATCAAGTCAGCTCTTTCGGCCAACAGAAATGGAGTACTCAGTCGAGAGAATTGCAGAGTATTGAAAAGGAGAAAAGAGCCTGGAGAAAACATATCTGGAGGGTCCCTTTTATAGACGGAGCCTGTAACAAATTGATAGTGACAGCCGTAACTATCGAGTAGTGGGCCACTCGAGGCCACGTGGAGTTTGTTACGAAGGATGGTGTCTGTTGTCGCGAGATGCCAGTTCATTTGAGATTTGATAGTCAAAGTTCGGAGAAGGCATCGGTTGGTGATGACCTTTGAGCTATATCAATTCTAGAGAAGTTCGGACTCCTCTAAGGTAGTCCGGGTGTGGATTGGTTCATACCATATCCAAGGCCGGATTTGTGTAAAAGAGGAGACTCTTCTGGAATCAGGAAGTAGATCTGCGCGCAACTCTTCTGGAGGAGAAATCCGAGGAAGAATTTGCCTGACGGAGGAACCCAACTACTGAGGAGAATCCTGGAAGGAGTTCGCCTGTTGGAGGAGTCCGGAAGAAATTCGGCTGTTGGAGTCCGAAAGAAGTTCGGCTGCTAGAGGAGTTCGCCTGTTGGGGGAATCCGAAAGGAGTTCGCCTATTGGGGGAATCCGGAAGGAGTTCGACTGCTAGAGTTCGCCTGTTGGAAGAATCCGAAAGGAGTTCGACTGCTAGAGGAGTTCGCCTATTGGGATCCGGAAGAAGTTCGGCTGCTAGAGGAGTTCGCCTGTTTCAGAATGATTCAGAGCTTGAATATTCCTGCGAATTGAGGTTCAGTTTCTATAACCACAATCAGACGGAACTGATTTAGCCGAAATCTTAGCCGAACTTCGGTAGGCGTGGATTTATCCCCAACAGATACAGAATGGTAAAAGAATGAAGCACAAGGTAACTGAGTTTATTTTCTTAACCACATGGACAAAGAAGATACCAATCAAAATAAATCATGTGGTGCCACAAGTAATCACAGTAACAACTATAACAACAATGATGATAATGATGGCAATAAAAAGAACATCTGTCTGACCTGAACATAGTGTACACCACTTATCTTTGTTGGAGTACTCACTAACTCCAAGACAGATACACCATTAGATTTCCCAAATTCTAGAAACCTAGAAGAGCCATTTATGGGCTCCACAAAGCTCCACCTTCCTGCAGCTCAAATATAAACAGCAGAACAATCAGAAACTAAGATATATGGAGTCCTAGGAGAACATGATGAGTGAGCACCATTTTACCAGGCAGAATATACATTTTTCAGTCATATAAGTTCATACTACAATTTAGAAGACAAATGCACTAGCACATTTAGTCCAGCTAAAAAGTCAATGAATATATTAACACATCTGTTCCAATGTAAGTTATTATACAACAAGGTCAACGATATGCACCTTCTGTATGCTGACTCAAAATTCCAGATAAAAACTTCAATTATTGTTGGCACTTCATATAAAAAAATTGTACTAAATTGATTTATAATCAGATACTTAAAATTTTGTTACACAAGACTACTATTTTGAACATGTATTTTCACATGATACATCCACTAAATTTACTACCATTTACAAAATTCTAGAATGGAATAGCAGTTTCTCACCCTAGTCAGATGATGCTTCAGAAAGGTATTCCATAAAGAAATATTAAACCAATAAATTCTTAACAAAGCAAACTATTCCTATGAGCATTAAAACAAACATCCACAGAAAAACATCACCATGTTAGGTAACAACTAAACAGTGATTATCCACCATTTTATCCCATGACATGTAGTCATACAGCTTCCAGTAGGTATTCACAGAAAACTGTTATAAATAACCAATGTTCGTCTTTCAATTTTTTGAACTGAGTCTGGGCACCAAATTGAGTATATGCATCTCCATCTTTGGCTTCAACAGTCATAAAGAAATACTCTTGGAGCTGCATTGTTAGACAATGAGACATCAAGTAATGAGTACCGACAATCCTTGTTGCTTTGTTTGTTAAATTTCATTCATGATTCTTGTAGTTCAGCTTCTTGATCAGAAATTCTGGCACAAGCAACCTTTTGCCTCAAAGGCACTTGTCAATCCATAGGCACATCATGCAACATATTGATTTGGTTCAATGTGATTCTCACTATTCAGTTTTGATCTTTCAAATTCAAATACAGTTGACGAAAACCTCAAGTACATGATATATTGGAGGATATTAAAAGAGCAGGGGGGAAAACAGTGCTGAAACCTTTCATCAAATGCTAACAACAAAATAACAGCTTGAGATGTTTTCAAATGACTGAAAATGGTTGAGTGGCTGGAGCCCTCTGTGAGAACTCATGTCCTTCCTCAAGTTACTTACACACCTTTGATAATGACTGATCCTACTCAGAGTATTGTTTTGGTTAATTAATCAAGTGGTGTTTTTTTAACACATGAGAAATAAACAAAACAGTTCCAAATATGTTAAAAGTCGGACATTAGCAGACCAAGCAAGAATAGCATAATTGACAATAAAAGCAAGAGACAGTGGCACGTATATACCACAGACAAAAATGACATTGTTTCAAAAAATATTCTTACTGGTAACATTTGTTAGTCATCCCATAAGTTTAATAATGGCTAACAAATGAAAATTGTGGAGAAACAAAAAGGAAAATAACTTGAAAAGGACAGTTGAGATGTATATTGAAACAAATATAGAGCTACTCCAAAGCAGTAGCCAACAAAGGAGGTTTGAGACACTAGATAACCTAATAAGGAAAAGAAAAAAAGGAAAGGAACCAAACCTCTATATGTTCCTGTAATATTCCAAGCAGAATAAGAACTCATGTCACCATCATCTCTTCTAAGGAAAAGCCTCTGCATGAAGAAACAGTCAATGAACAAAAATCAATCAGAAACAAGTAATTGCATATAAGCTCCTCGTCATGGCCAAGAAATAAGAAATGAATAGAGGCATTTATGCTTACTCCAAAATCACACCAACTTCCATCTTAAGTTCAACAACAGGAATTTGTTGATAATAGCACATCGCTCACAATATGGAATTGTGAGAGGATGGGAAACACAACTGGAAGAAAGCACCATTTCGTAAAGATAACAGCAAAATGTTGAGAAATAACCATAAATGGCAACCTAGCAGCAGGTTTCCACCATTGTAATCCTTAAATCAATACTGATCTGCATAAGTCCAGTTTCTGGAGCTTCTTAAGTTGGTGATATTACAATGAAGAACAATTTATTATCTTGGAATGTTTATCATATTAGTTCTTCTTGCCCTCTAAAATTCTCTCTCTTGATTCCTGAAAATGCTTTTTGTTGGGGGTAAACCCCGCTCCTGTCGAAGTCCAGTTCGGTGCTCAGCCTGATGCGGCCGGTAGCCACGGAAGAGTTTCAGTGGACGGCTTTTGGCCGACTCCTACAGCCGACCGAACTGCTTAGCAGCCGAGCTCCTTCGGACTCCCAGCGGCCGGGCTTTAGCCGAACTCCCTCCAAGCTTCCCCTTCGGCCGAACTCTTACAGCCGACCAAACTACGTAGCAGCCGAGCTTTTTCGGACTCCAAGCGGCCGGGCTTTAGCCGAACTCCTCAGCGGCCGAGCTTCAGTCGGACTCCCGCAAGAGCCGAACTCTCTCCGCGCTCCTCCAATCAGGCACCTGCGAGAGCCAAACTCCCTCCAAGCTTCCTCTTCGGCCGAACTCTTACAGCCAGCCGAACTAGATAGCAGCCGAGCTCCTTCGGACTCTCAGCGGCCGGGCTTTAGCCGAACTCCTCAGCGGCCGAGCTTCAGTCGGACTCCCGCAAGAGCCGAACTCTCTCCACGCTCCTTCAGCCAGGCACCTACAGGAGCCGAACTCCCTCCAAGCTTCCCCTTTGGCCGAACTCTTACAGCCGGCCGAACTGGGTAGCAGCCGAGCTCCTTCGGACTCTCAGCGGCCGAACTTTAGCCGAACTCCTCAGCGGCCGAGCTTCAGTCGAGCCGAACTCCCTCCAAGCTTCCCCTTCGGTCGGACTTCTTCAGCAGACTCCTCCCGGACATCCCCTTCGGCCGGCCAAGCTCCTACCGAACTCCCCAGCGACCGAGCCTTAGCTGCACACCTCTAGCCAGACGCCTACGGGAGCCGAACTCCTTCCGAGCTTCCTCTTCAGGAGTCCGAACTCCTCCGAAATGGGTACACGTCAAAGCCCTTCAACCCTTCATTCGGCCCCGAGCGGCTCAGTATCAAGACAACTGCAGCCATCACCATCAGTGCACCGCAAGCGACAGCGACCCGCTACCAGGCGGCGATGGCTGTCACCATCAAGCCGTTGTAGGCAGCACTGCAGACGACGCCTTCCCCTTGGGACCGACTCCGTCGGACCTCGAGCAGCCCACCAGCACGCAGCTACAGCTGTCACCATCAAGCACCGCCTATAAAAAGGACCCTCCAGATACGCTAACCCTAAGCTCTAAGCTCTCCTCTTCTTCTCTAAGATCTGTGGAACTCATTCCTGAGCAATCCATTCCTGTTGGCCAGAGCTGACTTGATCGTCGGAGGATCCTACCGGAGCCACCCCCCGGCTCCAAATGGGACTTTGTTTTGCAAGTCCCCAGCGGCGACCTCATCCACCTCCGCTCCAGCTGATTCCGACGACGACCAGATTCTGCGTCAACACTTTTGAATTCCTTAAATTGGATCAAGAGTGATTTGTATATTATAGAACAAACACAGGCTCGTCTTCGGAACAGAAAAAACCTATGTTTATGTGGCTACTGAACAAGTGTCAAATTTTGTAATAACTTTCACCATGCAGCCCTAATAGTCACTTGATGTATTATTTCTCTACTGCCTATCAATTACAGTAACATCAGTTGTTCATTGAGATGATGGATGATCCTATTTAATTTTGGATGGCTGATCAATTAGAAAACCTCGGGTCACAAATAGACCTTCACATCCCCCCCCTCCCCCCAAATTACAAAAACCATCTGAAAATCCCCATCAGCTCCTAATGAAAAGGAGATTACACAAAAAGATGGACAGGCACCAGAATTGTCTAGACTGTTCATGTGTCTATCGTTGTCATTAATAACAGATGACTCAAGATCAGTCCCACTAAATGGTCAAACAGCAGAAGTTATAGCTTTACTTCTGACCAAATTTTATATGATTACAAGCATTATGTGAATGTGTGTATGTCACCTGAATAGGTGTATAAAGAGAATTTCAAATGTATAAGTAGGGGTGGCCATTAGATAGGATTGGGTCATAAATAGGTCGGGTCAATTACGGATCGGGTCAAGAAATATCAAACCTGAACCCGACCTGTTTATTAAATAAATCATATTTTCAAACCTGAACCTGACCTATTTAATAAACAGGTCACCCGACCTAACCCATTTAACCTGTTTATTAAATAGATAACCTGTTTAACCGATCCAACCCAACTCGTTTAACCTGTTTACTAAATAAATAACTTATTTACCAAACCCAACCCGACCCAACCTGTTTACCCTGCTTGCTTAGAAAAAATGATTATTTTTGGGCCTTTGGCCCAATACTATTTGAATTTTAAACTATTTAGCTCAAACTTAACAACAAACTTAAATATAAACTTAACAACAATATAAGCAGGTTCATGAGAAATTGAGGGAGAGTGGCATCTCACCTTAGATCCGATTAGATGCCAAATTCAAAACACGAAGATGCGGAGGGAACCACAAGGGGAGGGTGCTCGAGAGCGAATTCCCCTCAAGATTGAGCACCTCCAAGTTCTCCGGTGCCCAGATCTCCCTAGGGATCTTGCCGTCGAAGCTGTGGAAAGGTAGGGAGAGAACCCTGAGCTCGGATAGCTTCCGACCAACCGTAGGTGGGTATCTAGGCAGCCTCGAAGGAACAACCCTGATCGAGAGCAAGAAATAAAAGGGGAAGCGCCACCACTCACTCTGGCGGAGATGTTGAGAGAGACGACGCGGGATCTCGCATCGCAGGAGATGCCGGGCTAGGAGTAGGGGTCAGAGCAAGGGGCGGCAAACCACCGACGGAGGAGGCCGGCAGTCGGTGATAGAGCTCTTCAGCTGAAGAAGGGCGGACCTCTCAGTGCCGCTAGAACCCGCCTCTGGCGAGGTCGCTGTAGCGACGATCGCGACAAAGAGGAATAAGGAGGAGAAGGCAGAGGCTAGGGTTTTGGTGGGGCTTCTCCGGCGCTTCCTCATCGCCAACGGTGACAGGCCAGGCATCAACAGATAAACCCTAACCCTAATTTGGAGGGGGAGAATGGTAAAAGTAGATCTTAATATGGTTAAGCCAGCAGTAATATGTTGGGAGGAAGCTGGAAGCACTGGAGGAGTGGAGCCGTGGAGTGAAAGAAGAAATCAAGCAACCAAACCCTAGAAGATGAACCGAAGGATGGGAGGAGGAAAGACCGAAAGAGTCAAAAGTCGAAACTGAGAGTGAAAGGCTGAAACCGAAAGAAAAGGAAGCCTAAAGCATAAAAGGTTTAAGTTACGCGAGTTTACGGTTATAACCTGACCCAACCTGACCTATTCCAACCTATTGGGGATAAACCCCGCTCCCGCCGAAGTCCAGTCTGATGCTTAGCCTAATGCAACCGATAGTCATGGAAGAGCTTCAGCGAATGAGCCTTAGCCGAACTCCTTCAGCCGGCCGAGCCCCTTCCGAACTCCCCAACGGCCAAGTCTTAGCCGAATCTCTTCAACCGGTCGAATTTCTCAGCAATCGAGCTCCAGTCGGACTCGTACGGGAGCCGAACTCCCTCTGCACTCCTCCAGGGGCCGAACTTCTCTCGGATGATCCCCTCCAGACGTATCCCCCTTAAGAGTCCGAGCTCCCCTGAAATGGATATACGCTGAGATTCTTCACCAACCAATGCCTGCTCTCTCGAACTACGATTGTTGAACCTCGACGGTATGACCGTCCCTACCAGTCTGGCGGCACCTCTCTCTCCGTAACAAGCCCCATGCGGCCCACGGCCGGACAACATGACCACCACTACCAGTCTGGCAACACCGCTCTCTCCGTAACAAGCCCCATGCGACCCACGGTCGAACGACATGGCCGCCACTATCAACCTGACGATATCTCTCTCTCCATATCGAACCCCATGCGGCCTAAAATAGTCCGCTACCAGACGGTATGGTCGGCCTGCTATCAGACAGTATGGTCGTCACCATCATTCAAGCTCCATCTATAAAAGGGACCCTCCAGATATGTTTTCTCTAGGCTCTCCTCTCCCTCTAAAGCTCTAAGCTCACTTCTCTTTTCTGAGCACTCCATTTCTATTGGCCAGAAGAGCTAACTTGATCGTCGGAGGATCTTGCCGGAGCCACCACCACCAACTCCGGACGGAACTTTGTTTTACAGATCACCGGCAGCAACCTCGTCCTCCACTCCAGCTCGATCCGACGTCAACCAGATTCTGCACCAACAGAATTGGCGCTAGAGGAAGGGCCCTCTGTTCTTGAGGTTCCTTTGTTCTTAAAGGAGTGCTCAACGACGATCTCTCTTCCCTCTCTAGAGTTCTTTTCCGAGAGAAAATACCTCCTAGGAGAGCTTCGACCCGACGATCGACGGCCTCCGCAGCCCAATCCCATCCAGATCCATCTGCTCCCGCTTCAACCCCGGCAACTCAGGTTCCACCTGTAGCCGTAGTAGATGTGGAGCAACTCAACCTGCTGATGCAGCAGGTTCAGAGCCTCACCAAGATGGTGTAGGCCATGCAGCAACCTCCGGCGGTGACTCCACCAGGAAACCCGCCATCAGGATGTCGAAAACCGGCCTCAAGGAAGAGTACTCGAATTAGTGTACCTATCGCCCCTGGAAAGAAAAAACAGAAAGCAGAGGATCCGTGTTCGGATCATGATTCTCCTCTGGAGGAGACCTTCCCCATTTGTAGCCGGAAGCCCTCCAAGATCTGCGACCAAGACGACGCCCTCGATCACAGACTGTAGGAGATGGACTGGCGGATTAAGGAACTCCGCCATGTCACCTCGACTCGTTATGACAACGTCTGTACCAATCCCCTCTTCTCTCCCCGAATTATGCAAAAGCCCATTCCGCCGAATTTCAAGCTCCCTCAATTTGAAAGCTACGATGGAACCTCTGATCCAGTCGATTATTTGGAGGCCTTCCGGACCATGATGCTACTCTACGGCGCACCAGACGCCATATTATGCCGAGCTTTTCCATCTACCTTGAGGGGGGCAGCAAGAAACTAGTACTCGGCGTTGAAGCGAAGTACGATCTTCTCTTTTGACCATATGAGTCATCAGTTCGTGGCTCACTTCGTCAGCAGCCGACGTCCGCACCGAGGATCGAATTCCCTAATGAATGTCAAGCAGGAGGGGGAATCCATCCGGGCTTATGTCATCCGGTTTAACGCTGCGGCATTGGAGGTCCGGGATCTGGACCAATCTGTTGCAATGGCCACGCTCAAGGGCGGCCTTCAGAAGAACGATTTGTTGTTTTTCCTGAAAAAGAAGTATCCCAAGGACTTTGCCGATCTGCTAGCCTGGGCCGAGAGATATGCCCGTGCGGAAGAAGCCTTCAAATTGAAGGACGAAGAAGTCGCAGAAGAGCGGTGGGCAGACGAGTCTAATAGACCCGCCGTCAATGGAGGGCCGAGTGAAATTCGGCCGCGCTCACAGACTCCCCCCGGGCGCAAGCGAGCCCGAACTCCTCGAGCTCGTCATCAAGGAAGCTCCGACATAAGAGCGCGAAGAAGTCCTCCTCCCAGAAGGTTCCACAACTATGCCCCCCTTAACGCTCGGCTCCTCGAACTCAAGTTCTGATGGAAATTAAGAGTCAACTACCAAAACTAGAGGAATTACGGTATCCCCCGAACAAGCGCAATCGAAGCAACTGTCTCTACCATCGTGACCACGACCATGATACTGAGGAATGCATTCAGCTCCGAGACGAAATCGAAGAGCTCATCAGAAGGGGCCGACTGGGTCAATTCCTCCGACGCCAGCCTAAAGCAGGAGAAGATCGGCCAAGGACGCTGCCGTAGCCAGGAACAACAAGGAGGTCGGCCGCCTTCCGATGTCATCAACATTACCCCTGGGGGGACTTGGTACTTCGGCGATCCGTATCTCTCAGCCTCAAAGCCAAGAGGAGCTCGCTCCAAATTGAGAAGGCCGGCATGAGATAGAGGATGTCGTCCGGCCCGGAGCTTATCGTCTGAAGGAACTCGGAGGAACAACGCTCCCACGACCCTGAAACACAGAATCTGGGAATGTGCTGTCAGTAATTTTCCTTCAATAAAATTTCTTCATTTCAATATTATTGTTTCTCGATGCAAAATCTATGTGATGACAGAGAAGGAGCAATCAATTGTGATCATGTTAAGAACAGGAGGAGAACCTCATTCTAACATAAGCAGATCGAAGTCCTTCAACCTCAGCTAGAGATAAGATCTCTTCCGAGCGACCGAGTCAACCTCGGCCAGAGATAAGATCTCTCCTGAACGACCGAGCCAGCCTCGGTTGCAGAAGATAAGATCTCCCCCGAGCTTCAATCTCGGCCAGAGATAAGATCTCTCCCGAGCGTCCGAGTCAACCTCGATGAGAGATAAGATCTCTTCCGAGCGATCGAATCAACCTCGGCTAGAGATAAGATCTCTCTCGAGTGACCGAACCAGCCTCGACTGCAGGAGATAAGATCTTCCTAGAGCTTCGACCTCGGCTAGAGATAAGATCTCTCCTGAGCGCCCGAGTCAACCTCGACGAGAGATAAGATCTCTTCCGAGCGATCGAATCAACCTCGGCTAGAGATAAGATCTCTCTCGAGTGACCGAACCAGCCTCGACTGCAGGAGATAAGATCTCCCTCAAGCTTCAACCTCGGCTAGAGATAAGATCTCTTCGAGCGAGCGAGTCAACCTCGACCAGAGATAAGATCTCTTCCGAGCGATCGAGCCAACCTCGACTGCAGGAGATAAGATCTTTCCCGAGCTTCAACCTCGGCTAGAGATAAGATCTCTCCGAGCGACCGAGTCAACCTCGGCCAGAGATAAGATCTCTCCAAGCGATCGAGCCAGCCTCGACTGCAGGAGATAAGATCTCTTCCGAGCGCTCGAGTCAACCTCGGTTAGAGATAAGATCTCTCCCAAGCGTCCAAAGTCAATCTCAGCCAGAGATAAGATCTCTTCCAAGTGACCGAGCCAACCTCGACAGTAGGAGATAAGATCTCCCCCGAGCTTCAACCTCGGCTGCAGAAGATAAGATCTCCCCTGAGTCAACCTCGACTATAGATAAGATCTCTCCCAAGCGATCAAGTCAATCTCGGCTGCAGGAGATAAGATCTCCTCCGAGCTTCAACCTCGGCTGCTGGAGATAAGATCTCCTCCGAGGAGCTCAACCTTCGACTTCGACCGCAGAAGATGAGATCTTCTTAGAGCCAACCTCGACTACAGGAGATAAGATCTCCTCCGAGCTTTAACCTCGACTGCAGGAGATAAGATCTCCCCTGAGCTTCAACCTCAACGAGAGATAAGATCTCTCCTCCGAGCGACCGAGTCAACCTCGGCTGCAGGAGATAATATCTCCCCGAGCTTCAACCTCGGCTAGAGATAAGATCTCTTCCGAGCATCCGAATCAACCTCGACTAGAGATAAGATCTCTCTTCCGAGCGATCGGACCAACCTCGGCAATAGAAGATAAGATCTCCTCCGAGCTTCAATCTCGACTGCAGGAGATAAAGATCTCCCTCGAGTCAACCTCGGCTAGAGATAAAATCTCTTCCGAGCGATCGGGTCAACCTCGACTGCAGGAGATAAGATCTTCTTCGAGTTAGCCTCGACTGCAGGAGATAAGATCTTCTCCGAGCTTCAATCTCGGCTGTTGGAGATAAGATCTCCCTCGAGGAGCTCAACCTTCAACCTCGGTTGGAGATAAGATCTCCCCCGAGGAGCTCAATCTTCGACCTCAACTGCAGGAGATGAGATCTCCTTAGAGCCAACCTCGACTGCAGGAGATAAGATCTCCACCGAACTTTAACCTCGGCTGCAGGAGATAAAATCTCCCCCGAGCTTCAACCTGAATTGGTATAAAGCCCTGAAGTGAACTTCGGCAGTCGCCTTTTCTGTACTTCCTTCGAATTTCAAACTCGAAAGTAGGAGGACTATTGTTGGAGATAAACCCCGCTCCCGCCGAAGTCCAGTCTAATGCTCAACCTAATGCAACAGCCAGTCACGGAAGAGCTTCAGCGGACGAGCCTTAGTTGAACTCCTTCAGCCGATCGAGCCCCTTTCGAACTCCCCAGCGGCCGAGTCTTAGCCGAATCCCTTCAACCGACCGAACTTCTCAGCGGCCGAGCTCCAGTCGGATTCGTACGGAAGCCGAACTCCTTCCAAACATCCCCTTCGACCGAACTCCTCTCGGATGATCCCCTCCAGATGTATCCCCCTTAGGAGTCCGAGCTCCCCTGAAATGGATATACGCCGAGGTTCTTCACCAACCAACGCATGCTCTCTCAAACTACGACTGTTGAACCTCGACGGTATGGCCGCCCCTACCAATCTGGCGGCACCTCTCTCCGTAACAAATCCCATGCGGCCCACAGCCGGACGATATGACCACCACTACCAGTCTGACAACACCGTTCTTTCCGTAATAAGTCCCATGTGGTCCACGATCGGACGACATGACCGCCACTACCAGCCTGACGATACCTCTCTTTCCGTACCGAACCCTATGTGGCCCAAAGCGGCCCGCTACCAGACGATATGGTCGTCACTATCATTCAAGCTCCGTCTATAAAAAAAACCCTTCAGATACGTTTTCTCTAAGCTCTCCTCTCCCTCTAAAGCTCTAAGCTCACTTCTCTTTCCTGAGCACTCCATTTCTATTGGCCAGAAGAGCTGACTTGATCGTCGGAGGGTCCTGCTGGAGCCACCACCACCGACTCCGGACGGAACTTTGTTTTGCAGATCACCGACGGCGATCTCGTCCTCCACTCCAACTCGATCCGACGTCAACCAGATTCTGCACCAACACAATCCATTTATTAAATGGATTAAACAGGTCAGTCATCTGAAACCTGAATCCAACCCGCTTATTAAACAGGTTAAACAGGTTGACCCGTTTACAACCTGGGACCTGTTTAGTGCAAACCCAAACTTGTTTAAGGTGGGTCAAATGTAAGTCAAGTTGGCGGGTCGGATCAATTTTTGCCACCCTTATGTATAACCTGAACAAGAGCCACCTAAACATAGCCACACAGCAATTACATGTGATCATAACAAGTTAAAAAATCAATACCTAATTAATTTGCGATATGTGCAGTCTAATAACTTGCTTCTTTCTTAATATTCCATGTCTTTTACTTGTTTCTAGATTCATGTTACCATGAATGAAATACTTCTAGCATTTAAATATTGCAACCTAGAAGCCTAGAAGAGACCTTCTCAAAACTGAAACTACAAGCATTCATTCAACTCTGTGTTCCGAGGACATAGATAGGGACCAGAAATTTTAAAAGATTAAATGGTCTAACATGAACAGTTGCAAGGATTAAGAGAAACGTAAGGGGAAGAGAGGAGTACATGCTTAGTTAAGTAGTCAATACAAGGAGTGATATCTTTAAGGTATATAATCAACATAAGATTGTCCATCAAGAAACATCTAGACTTAGATAGGTTCCTAGATATTTAAGTTGCACAGCAATAAATAAAACTGCAGCAGCAAGCAAGATTAATGACCTGAGAAACTAAAAGGAAAGATAAAAAGTAATAAAAAAAGTGGAAAGAGAGTTGGTCATAGATGAATGAGGATAATAGATGGGAAGGCCCTGCAATGCACGTCAGATATACAATAATACTGCCAAATTTTTTGAATGACAAAGAAAAGACAATGCCTGTGCTATCTCTTCAGAACTCTATGATATGAACTGAGCATTGAGAGGAGTTTTGGAGTTCAACAGCTTCTCAACAGTTCAACAACAGCTGGAACCTGATTGGTTGTTAGCTGGAATTTGTTAGAGAATTCAGTTAGGAAGTTACTCTTTTAAAAGCTATAAGAGTCTAGCATCTATAATGGAGTCATTCAGGAAATAAAAATCAAAAGTATTTTTCTCTAGGATTCTCTCTTGTTTTCCATTTTATTTCTAGTTCACATCATTTGGCATCAGAGCTCCGATCCCAGCAACAATGGCAGAGGGAACCAGCGGTCAGGAGTGGCGGAGGGAGATGATGGCTATGATGAAGGAATTCGAGGATAGATGGGAGCAGAGACAAATGGAGCTACGTAAAGAGGCAGAGATGAGCACCAACAATGCAATCTCAGAGCTCAAAGGGCTATTAACAGGTATTAGTCTGCAAAACACAGAGTTAGCAGCTAATAGGAATCAATCTGGGACATCTCAAATAAGAGATCATTCTAGTGAAGAATCTAGCCAATCTTGGATGCATTATCCAAAATTGGATTTTCCTTGCTTTAATGGTGATGAATTGGAAGCTTGGGTGACTAGGGCAGAATATACTTTGAGGTTACAAATATCTTGCCTGCAAACAAGGTGAAATTGGCAGCCATGTACCTAGAGGGTAAGGCCTTGCAATGGCACCAAGGGTTTATTAGAATTAAGGGTCAAGAAGCTTATGAGAGTTGGGAGGATTATGTTCAAGGGTTGAGATCTAGATTTGGAATTCAGGCCTTTGATGATCCTCTAGCAGATCTTAAAAATTTGAGGCAAACTGGTTCATTACAGGAGTATCTAGACTCCTTTGATATTCTTTATCCAAAGGCAGGAATTAGGGAGGACCAAGCCTTGAGTTTCTTTTTGACTGGGTTAGTGGATGAGTTACAAATGCCTGTGAGAATGTTTAAACCCCAAACATTATCATATGCATATTCACTTGCTAGGCTTCAAGAAATTACAGTGGCAGCATTACAGAATAAACCTAAGCCAGTGACCAAACCTGTAACCCCTTCTTCTTATGTTTCTAATTATAAACCTGCACACATCACTTCTCAAAACCAATATCAGCCACAATCTTCCACTGCCCAACCCACCAATACCACCAATAACACCAAATCTGCTGCTATCAATGCTAGAATCCCAAACAAGTTAACCAGTAAAGAGATTAATGAAAAGAGGGAGAAGGGACTTTGTTTCGGTGTGATGATAAGTATGTGCCAGGCCATAAATGCAAGAAGAGGCAAGTAATGATGATGCAATTACAGATTGATGAAGGTGAAGATGTGGATGAAACTGATGAACCAGAAATAATACTAAAGTTGCAATTGTCATTGAATGCTCTTAAGGGCACAGCAGGAGTCCAGACAATGTGTGTCAAGGATTTATGTGGGAAAATAACTATTCATATCCTGATTGACACTGGCAGTACTCATAATTTTTTAAGTCAACAAGTGGCCAAAAAGGTTAAATGTCCAATGGAACAAGTATCTGGAGTACTGGTGGAAGTTGCCAATGGACAAAACCTGCAGTGCCATTCAGTGTGCAAAGAATTTTCTTGGCAAATACAAAGTCAAACATTTATAATAGAAGTATTCATATTACCTCTGGATAACTATGACTTGATCCTGGGAGCACAGTGGTTAGCCACTTTGGGAGAAATAAGATGGAATTTCCAAACTTTGCAGATGAAGTTTCAAAAGGGAATTGAAGATTGTGTTTTACAAGGAATTAATTCTAATGTAATAGAGGTAGTGACTAAAAAACAGCTTAATAAGATGGGGAATAAATTTCATCAACTGGCCTCTATGCAATTATTAGTACAACAAGGCAGCTCTTTCATTCCTTGCTCTCCATCTCTGTATACTGCAGAGGTTTCTGCTGTTGATAATTGGCCAGAATTACAGTAGTTATTGCATGTTTACAAGGATATCTTCGAGGAACCAAAAGATTTACCTCCAAAGAGACTTTATGATCACAAGATTCCTTTAAAAGAAAGGGCTCAACCTGTAAATGTAAGGCCCTATAAGTATGCTGCTCTCCAAAAAGATGCTATAGAAAAGATGGTGCAGGAGATGCTGGATGCTGGTGTTATTCAACACAGTACAAGCCCCTACTCTAGTCCAGTAGTCTTGGTCAAAAAGAAGGATGGAACTTGGCGTATGTGTATTGACTACAGGACCCTCAATTCTCTTACCATTAAAGATAAGTTTCCTATTCCAGTAATTGAGGAGTTATTAGATAAACTTGGCCATGTTGTTATCTTCTCTAAATTGAACCTAAGATCAGGTTATTGGCAGATAAGGATGAATGAGGAAGATATACATAAGACTGCATTTCGTACCCATGAAGGCCATTATGAGTTTCTAGTAATGCCTTTTGGGCTTACCAATGCCCTTTCCACATTTCAGACCTCTATGAACTCTATGTTTAAACCTTTTCTAAGAAAATTTGTATTGGTATTTTTTGATGATATCCTCATATATAGTAAGAGTCGAGAGGAATACTTGCATCATTTGGAGCTGGTTTTGAAGGAAATGAGGAAGCATCATCTGTTGGCCAAGATGAGTAAATGTTCTTTTGGTTGCTCTAAAGTTGAATATTTGGGTCATTATATTTCATCTGAAGGTGTACAAACTGATCCTAATAAATTGGATGCAATTAAACATTGGCCTATTCCAAAATCAGTGAAGCAATTACGAGGGTTCTTTGGTCTCACTAGTTACTATAGGAGATTTGTGAAGAATTATGGTCAGATTTCAAGGCCCTTGACTGTTTTGTTACAGAAGGATTCCTTTACTTGGAATGAACAGGCTCAGAAAGCATTTGATGTTCTTAAAGAAGCCATGATTTCAGCTCTAGTATTGGGATTACCTGACTATTCTAAGATGTTTGTAGTTGAAACTGATGCATCTAGAGGAGGTATTGGGGCAGTCTTATTACAAGATGGTCATCCATTGGGCTATATTAGTAAGTCTCTCTCCTTGAAACATCAGCAACTTTCTATCTATGATAGAGAGATGTTAGCTATTTTATTTGCTATAAAGAAGTGGGAATGTTACTTACTTCCTAAGAGATTTATCATTAAACTGACCATCAACCACTTAAGTATTTGGTTGAACAAAGGCTTACTACCACACAGCAAGCATGGTTGGCGAAGCTCCTACAGTTTGACTTTGAAATTCAGTATAAGAAAGGCAAAGAGAATGTGGTTGCAGATGCTCTCTCTAGGGCTGCTTCTACTAGTATATATGCCTTGAGTACCCTTGTTCTAACTTCTGAATTGTTGTAGCAAATTCAAGATGGTTGGCAGAATGATCCTTCATTACAGCAGATTATTGCAAATATACAACTTGATCCTTACTCTCATGCCCATTATACTTTTTATTCACAACAACTCAGAAGGAAAGGGAAGTTGGTTGTGGGAAATGTGGGCACTTTAAGAACTCAATTACTGCACTTCTTTCATAATTCTTCAATAGGAGGACACTCTGGTGTGCAAGCCACTGCTAAAAGGATGTCTGCATTTTTGTATTGGCCTGGATTGTGGAAATCAGTCAGAAATTATATTAGGGAATGTGCTATTTGTCAACAGTACAAGTATGAAAATGTGGCAACCCCTGGTCTACTGCAACCCTTGCTTGAACTCCATAGTATTTTCACTGATTTGACTATGGATTTCATAGAAGGTCTTCCTAAATTCCATGGCAAATCAGTCATCTTTGTAGTAGTTAATAGGTTGACTAAATATAGCCATTTCTTTGCTTTGTCTCATCCCTATACAGCTTAATCAGTGGCTAAAGTTTTTATGGAAGGAGTCTATAAACTACATGGAATGCCTTAAACCATAACTTCTGACAGAGATCCAATCTTCTTAAGTGCTTTTTGGAAAGAGCTATTTTCTTTACAAGGGGTGGGTCTTCAATATTCAACAGCCTATCACCCTCAGACAGATGGCCAATCTGAGGTTGTGAACAGGTGTTTAGAGACATATTTGAGATATGCTATCGCTAACTCTTCTCATTCTTGGGTTGATTGGCTTCCTTGAGCAGAATTTTGGTATAACACTAATTACCATTCTGCTATCCCTATGTCCCCATTTGAAGCTCTTTATGGTATTCCTCCACCCATCCACATCTCTTATTTCCCATGGGATTCTTCAGTAGCAACTGTTGATATTCAGTTGAGAGATAGAGAAACTCAAATTCAGCTACTGAAACATCATTTGATAAGGGCTGGGAATCGAATGAAGCAATTGGCAAATAAGCATAGAAGTGACAGAGTTTTTAACATTGGTGATATGGTCTATATTAAATTGCAACAGTATATTCAGAAATCTCTTCACAAGGGCCATCCCAAACTTCAGCCATATTACTTTGGTCCATTTCCAATAATTGATAAAATTGGGAAAGTTGCATACAAGGTCCAGCTGCCCTCAGATTCCTTAATAATGTTTTTCATGTCTCCTTGCTCAAACCAGCTTCAGCATCAGTATCTGCTTCTGCTACTCTTCCTCCTATGTCATCCCATTCTACTGTCTATCCTCAAGCTATTTTGGACAGAAGGATGGTGAAAAAGGGAAATGCTGCAGCAACTCAATTGTTAATTCATTGGCAGAATACATCTCCAGCAGACTCAACTTGGGAATTTGCTGATGAGATACAATGGAGATTTCCTGAATTTTCCTTGTGGACAAGGAAAATCAAGGAGGGAAGTATTGATATGAACTGAGCATTGAGAGGAGTTTTGGAGTTCAACAGCTTCTCAACAGTTCAATAATAGCTGGAACCTGATTGGTTGTTAGCTGGAATTTGTTAGAGAATTCAGTTAAGAAGTTACTCTTTTAAAAGCTACAAGAGTCTAGCATCTGTAATGGAGTCATTCAGGAAATAAAAATCAGAAGTTTTTTTCTCTAGAATTCTCTCTTGTTTTCCATTTTATTCCTAGTTCACATCATTCTAATTTGAAATTAAGAGAATATTTACTTAGGGAATCAAGCAGAAAATTTTCTAGAAAAAGAAGAGAAATAAACTAAGAAAAACACAAACTGCCTAAGACTTAATACACAGGAAAGAGCTCATGTCAATGTGCTTTAAACCAATTAATTCATTAAATAGCATCCAGCCATCATCAACCTACAAAAAAGCTTCTTCAGGTAAAGTCAACTATAATATGATGGCAATGTTGCATAGCTACGAGTGTCCCCCAAGGTCTTCATGATTATAGGATGGTGAACATGAACCAACTTAAAAAGCAATAAAGCCCAACATTTTAGTCACCAAAACAAAAGGTACTTAAAATTCAACAAATCAAGAAAAGGGAAAAAGCAAAATGCAAGAATGGGCAAAAATAGATCCATTACATAGGCAGTGGCTCATGGTCAAAGTGTAACAGATTTACCAAACCAATTAATTTTAGTAGCATCCTAGCATCACTCAATCCATTAAAGCTTGTTCAATTAAAGTCAGCCATAGTCTGACAGTAATCTCAGATGGCTACACATGTCCCCAAAGCCAGTTCTAGGGTTTTCCTGGTTATAGAACTTGAAATCCAAACTAACTTAAAATACAAGGAAAAGGTCAACTTTTGATCACCAAAACAAAACAGATTTAAAATTCAGAAGAAAAAAAGAAAAGAAAAGGCAAGAAAGATAAGAAAGAACCAATAGGCAGACAATGGCTCATGATCAATGTGCCATGACTTAAACAAACCAATCAATTTTGTGAACGTCCAAGCATCACTTAACCCATTAAACCATGTATGAGTCAACTGTATTCTTATGGCAAGATCACTAACTTACAAATGTCCCCAAAGCAAGTTCTAGGATTCCCCCAGTTACAAAGTCTGAATACATAACAGCCTGAAATGCGGGGGAATAGACCCAGCTTTACTTGAAATTCAGCAAAACCAAGGATTTTTTAAGACAAAGTAAACAAACAGCAAGAAAGAACCGATAGACATACAACTGCTCATGAGTCACAATCAAGGTCTCACGAATTTGCAAAGCCGATTAATTCATTAATAGCATCCTAGCATCACTCAACTAACTCGTCAAGGCTTCTTCTTCGAGTCAACTGGAGTTCTCATATCTCAGAATAACAACTCCCAAAAAAGGAAAAAAAAAACAAGGAAGAAGAAAAATTTATCCCATCATCACAAAACACCCTTAAAAATCCAGCAAAAACAATGAAGAAACGGCAAGAAAGAACAAGATATAATTTTTCATAATAAAAGGAGAAGCAAGAGATAAACCTCATCATTCCAAGATCCAGTAGCCGTAGAAGCCCTCTCCCTTAGAGGCCTCAGGGCCGTCGAAGCCCCAAGAAACGCAAGCAGCAGCAGCAAAACCGCGCACTTTACAAACCCCTCTCCGCCCCTCCACCCATCCATTGCCGCCATACACAACAACCCTCAGAATTGAGGTCCAGTCATTAAGATCGAAGATAAAAGCGATTTCTTCAAGATTACACCACGATTAAATGATGAGATCATACCGAAAAGATTGCTTCAATTCGAGTCAACTACCAACCCACCCAAAAGAAAGAATCGAAAAGCAAGAAGAAAGGAGGAGAAAGGGAGAGCTCAACGAACTGACACCACACCCGACTCCCCACCAAAACAAACAACGCGCACAGATAAAGGAATGGGAATCAGATATAACAAGTATAAGCGATGGAAATTTATTCGTAGAGAGAGCAGTTGTCAACGGAGAAGAAGCGTGGAGAAATATCTCGCGTTGGAATTCTCGCGGAGAGGGAGGCGAGAGGGTTGAAGAGAGCGGGCGAGAAGCGAACCGACCGGGTTGGGGGAGCTTGGTTAGTGGGGTAATGCTGCTGGATTCGGCTGTTACCGGTCGGCGGCAGCGGCCGCATAAACCAATCCCATCCCGCTAACCATTCTGTTGACAGTTTATTACTTTATTACTGGTAATAACGTCGATAATTGATGTTTGTTGATGAATTTATATTGCTATTAAAAAGTAATGAGGTATTCACGTGATTTAAATATAAGAATCATCTATCAAAATATCTTTATATTTATTAAAAATTTAATAAATATTTTATATATTTTTTAAAAAAAATATTCAATCAAATATAAATTACTCTAACATAGACCATATTTTCATGATCCATCAAATATGCTAAAATTATATTTTTAATAATTTTTTGAAAAAAAAAAAATTCATGAACCAAATGAGTCTAAAGAATATGTTGATTGAGAGCTGGGTCACCTCATGATGTATCTAATCTCCGAAGATATAGTGAACACTTGGCATCATAACATCAATGATCTAATGTGTTGATTCTACACAGCATAGATAACATCGGCCTGTAATCAATCGCATAAGATTGGCCCTCACACGAGACTGACATCATCGGCATCGTATCGATAAGATTTGCATCATCAGGCAAGATCTTCATGATTGGTTATCTATAAATTTCATTCCATTTCCATCCCAACTCTCCGCAAGCTATATTCCCAGAAAGCTATAAGAAGCCGTTAGTGACCACCTAATAACCTCTCCCTCCTAAAGCGAGAAGAAGAAGGAAAAAAGGGATAACTCTTTCTTGGAACACTCTCGCTCACTATTCTCACTATCTCTTTTTGTTCTTTCTAACCATCACTAACTTAAGCATCGAAAGATTCACCATCGAAGAACCCCATCTTTTCTCCAACGTTTGCGGATTTTCTTTGCAGGTCATTGGAAGTTCGACCAGACATCAACCTACTTCAACTCCTCCAAAAATCTTAGCTATCATCCCCATTGAAGACGCGCATCAACAAATTAGCACTAGGGAAGGATTACACCCCATTTCTAAAAGAAGATGGTGAGAACTAGATTATAGAACCACCTAGCTATGGTGTGTCAACAATCATCCCGCAAATTATAGGAGAGCAGAGTCTCTCCGATAGCTTATGCTTGTGAATCAGGATTCGATCGACGTACTGACAAAGCAGGTCCAAGTACTCGCAGCCACTATACAACAACCATAGTGGAGTGCAGTGTGACCATAAGCTCCTCCGACGACTCCATTCCAATAGAGCCGCTAAACCCACATAGAGGGATCAAAATGGAGGCACTAATACTCAAGCTCGGCTCGAGCCTCACGCTGATGATCTTGATCGATGGAACTGGCTTCATGCCACTCATCTCCGCACCCTCAAAGTCCAAGAAGAGACGATTGAAGATATCGATCGCCAGAGCCCTCTAAGGACTCCACCTCAAACCACTCCCCATGCCGGCACTATTCTTAGTGTGAAGATGATCTCGAGAGGAAGGTTTGAGAGCTAGAATTGAAGAAAAACTCTATTTTTCCGGCACAAGATTGTTCAAATCTAATTGGATCTGAAGGAATATTTCAAAAAAAATTTCTACGATCCTAATCAGATATGAGCCATCTCGAATCTAATTCTAAAGATCTAATATTAAAAAATTAAAAATAAATTAAATCTAATTTAATTTTATATCTTTATTTAGGGTAATCAGATTATCCTGTGATGATCCTGATTGATCTTGAGATTCTGGAAGGAGCCACACACGTACCTGGCCTCTATCGGAGTCCACTCAGACAAGATCTAGAGATCTTCTCCTTCTGAATCATTCCTTCAAAAATTAGATCTGGATATAATCTTGAAGTTCTTCAAAACTTTTTTGAAGAAGCAGCGATCGTCTCTTTCAGTAGTGTTGTCTTCTTCCTTATCTTAGGGCCTTTCTTCCTTGGATTGCACTTGAACCCGTGCCCAACTCTTTTAGACATGGAGAAGAGAGAGAGAGGATTAAAGGAAGGCATAGAATAAAGGAGGGCAGCCTTGCGGCGTGGTGAAAATAAAAAGCACTCTAACCCTAGGCGTAGATAGGGTCTAAATAGACCCTGCTGCGCCATGCAGTGCCACATCATCCCAATCAATCAGAGACCTTCATTCAATCAAATCTAAACTTAATTGGTGGGATGATGTCATCTGATCCAATCATATGAGAGTTCCTCAAAAATCCATATAGGAAGCACCAAGACTGGATAAAGCAAAAGTCTTTGGTGCCTAGGTGTTTAATCATATCAAAAAACCCTGGAGTCCCATCTGTATGGGACTCCATCTCTTATTCACATGGGGTGCATGCCTAGGATGGTGTGCGCCCTCTCTCTTGCCTCTTTTAGCAGGGGGGACAAGAGCTCCAAATGCTCTCCTATAGGCGTATGACACATGGCCCTATATCTAAGTGTCCAGAGTCAATTGTTGACCTATGTCCAAAATAGGAATTAGCAGGTGATAGAAATTGGCAAGTATTATTTTAAATCCATCTAATAAATTAAGACAATCCTTTTCTGATCTGAACAAGCTTCAGTCAGACTAAGATAAGATTTCTGAGAGAGTCCAAACAATTTTGACTCAGCCGAGATGGATCAAAATGATTACAAAAGAAGAATGTTAGGCTCAATCATGTGCTAGCATGATTTTCTTGAACTTAATTGATCTAATCCAAATCAATTAAACTGGATTAGTTCAATTGATGACATCCAGATCTAAATTCTTGTTTGTGTGATCCAGTTAGGTTTAGTTTCGTATGGTAATGAGATATATCATGATCTTTATCATCAACATCATCGAAATATCTTTCGATAGACTAGAACTTTTTTAATTCATACGATTAGAATGATTGATTATCTAAATCATTCTAATTGCTTCCAAAATCCATCAGTGATACCTAACAGTATATGGTGGCAATCCATCAGAATCTGAAAGTGAACCTCTCGATGTAGTTATCTATGTGATTGGATTCTTCTATCTTAAGCTCCGATTGGATTAGGGTTAAGGTAAACTCATCAAACCCAATATCCGTCATATGAATTAATCATTCGATTCGAGTCTAATATGAAATCCTAATAGAAACTCTTTCTATCATCTTCACTCTACCATAATCATAGGCTTAAGGACTTAATCTCATGATTATCATAGGGCTACTCCTCATCCACTGAGGTAGATAGATCTCCTATTGGTATAATTCAATTCCTATAATGAACATGCTATAGCCAATATACATCTCAAAATTTTGAATGGCTAGGAGATCGAGTTATGGTATAGTCAAACTATAACACCTTCAAGATGAACTGTCGATGCACCTCAGATCAAAGAACCAGACACATCACTATAGCATTGAGTTAGTCATTGATGAGAAGGTAGACTTTCTTATGACTGCTTGAGATGATCACGCTCAGTGCCCTTATTCTCTAATAAGTACCTATACTCTCGTTCTAATGTCTCCACACCATAGACTCAAGATACATCTATCCTAAAAAAGTGATCGTACACTAATCTTTTGGATCGATCACCATCCTCGTGATGATCCTACGATCGAATGCAGTTTATGAGTTAATTATGAAAATTCATGTCTTAAATTTTTAACTCTTGAAAATATAAATTATCATTACCATTAACTCAAAGGATGTATCACAGACACTTTAAATACATACTGTGATAAAAAATAATTTATTTATTAATTTATAGTCAAAATTATAAAATTATTCTTAGAAGTGTATTATAAGTGTTTAGCCAATCTGGCTCCTAGGACATACATCTAACAAACTTTCACTTGACCTAAAATCAATTGGCTACAAATCTAAGTCCTATCTTCTCAAGGTGGGCTTCGATTTTTTGTTGGCTCAATGATTTTATCAATGGGTTAGCCGTATTATCTGTAGTGTTGACTCTCTTAATCTCGACGTATTCCTTCTCGAGGTAATCATGGATGAAGTGGTATCACCGCTCAATATGTTTGAATTTCTAGTGAGATCTTGGCTCCTTAGTTAGGGCCATGGCACCATTATTATCGTAGTACAGAAAAATGGCATCTGATGGCATCACTCCGAGCTCTATGGTGAATTTCTTGTATCAGAATGCCTTCTTTACAGCTTTCGACGCAGCGATATACTCTACTTCTATTGTGGAGTCTGCTATCACCATCTGCTTCCAACTAATAGCTCCATCATTATAAATAAATAGACTTTTAGATGTCGACTTTCGATCATCTATGTCGGATATAAAATTTTGAGCCTGTATACCCCTGGACCTAGAGTTCTCCATTATTAAAGACTAGAAATATATCCTTAGTCCTTCTTAAGTACTTAAAGATATATTTCATAGAAGTTCAGTGCTCTTCGTCTGGATTTGACTGATACCTGCTCGTGACACTCATAGCATGGCAATATTAGGTCATGTATATAGCATGGCATACATAAGGCTTCCTATTGCTGAAGCATAAGGGATCTTGCTCATGCATTCAATCTCCTCAAGTGTGCTAGGGCAAATATTCTTGGAGAGATGAATGCTATGTCTAAAGGATACTAGACCCCTCTTTGAGTTTTCCATGCTAAACCTCTTTAGCACCTTCTCTATATACATTTTTTGTGAGAGATCCAGCATCCTATTCGGTCTATCTTTATAGACCTTAATTCTCAGAATAAAGAATGTCTCTCCTAGATCTTTCATAGAGAACTTCTTAGACAACCACATTTTGACTGTAGTCAATATGAAAATATCATTTTCAATTAGGAGGATATCATCCACATATAGTACGAGAAAGACAACAGCGCTTCTATTAATCTTTTTAAAAATACAGGGCTCCTCCTCATTCTTGATGAATCCAAATGATTTGATTACATCATTGAAACGAGCATTCCAGCTTTGAGATGTTTACTTAAGTCTATATATGAATCTTTGCAGCTTGCATACTTTGTGATCATTATCACTTGATGTGAAGCATAATGACTGTTCCATATAGATATCTTCCTCAAGATATTCATTTAAGAACGTCGTTTTTATGTCTATCTATCATATTTCGTAATCGCAATAGGCTGTAATAGCAAGTAATATATGGATAAATTTGAGCATGGCTACTGATGAAAAAAGTATCCTGATAGTCAATACCTTCATGCTGACTATACCCTTTTGCTACAAGCCTTGCTTTGAATGTCTCTACATTTCCATCGACAACTATCTTTCTCTTAAAGATCCATTTATATCTAATAGATACTATACCTTCAGGTGGATCTACTAAGATCCAGACTTGGTTTGAATGCATTGAGTTAATATCTGATCTCATTGCCTCTAACCATTTCTCAGAGTCGATATCTGATATCGTCTCATCATAGTTTTTGGGATCATCACCATGAGCCCCATTTTTTGTGAGAAATATTTTCTTTACATCTTCTGATATAGTACCTAAGTATCTTTCAAGAGGATAAAAAATTCTACTTAATCTATGAGGTGGAGGAGGTGGTGTTTAGGTTGGCTCAATCTGACTAGGTTCCATAGGTACCTTAGCTCGTTTCTCATCAGAGACTTTCTCCTTGAGTCTAATCTATCCTCCGATGCCACCATCTTGAATAAACTATTTTTCAAGAAAGATGGCCTGTCAACTCACAATCACATTATGATCTTTCGAAAGATAGAAATAATATCCTAATGACTCTTTAGAATATCTAATAAATCGAACTCTAAGGGATCTAGACTCTAATTTATCCATCTGTTGTCTCTTGACATGGGCCGAACAATCCCAAATTCTGAGATGACTCAGACTTAATTTCTTACCATGCCATATCTCATACAGTATGGTAGGAACGATCTTAGAGAAAACCATATTCAGTAAAATATAGTGGTCATTAGACTATGTTCCTAAAGAAACTCAGGAAGGTCTGTAAAACTCATCATGGATCAGACCATATCTAATAGGATCCAATTTCTCCATTCTGAAATTTTGTTGAGTTGAGGCATTTCAGGTGGAATCCATTGAGAGACTATGTCATTGTCCTTAAGATAGTTTAGAAATTTTTGATTAAGGTATTCACCTCCTTGATCTGATCGAAGAATCTTAATGGATTTTTTTGTTTGCTTTTCTACTTCGAGTCTGAATTTCTTGAATTTTTCAAAAGCTTCAGACTTATGTCACATCAAATACACATACCCGTACCGAGATAAATCATCGGTAAAGATGATGAAGTAGATATAATTATCACTAGCCGGCACATTAAATGGACCACATACATCAGTATGTCTTAGGATAAATGGGTTTGTGGCCCTTTTCCTATGTCCTACAAAAGGGAGCTTGGTCATTTTACCATGAAGGCATGATGCACAAATCGAATATGACTCGAAAGTCAACGGACTCAATAGTCCGAATTTCTCTAATTTGTTAACCCTATCTTCGGCTATATGACCTAGCCTAAGATACCAAAGATATCTATCATTTAGACTATCCCTAGATCGCTTTGATCCTATGACATTCATATTTTATTTGATATTAAAAATAGAAATATCAATATATAACTGGTAGAGACCATTTATAAGAAAATCACTTGCAATTTTATTACTTTCATAAAGAATATTATAATGGTCCTTAAGAAAACTAACTACATAGCCTTCTTGTGCTAAATATGAAATAAAAATCAAATTCCTACTTACTACGGGTACATAAAAACAGTCTCTAAGAACTAAATATAATCCTGATGGTAATCGCAGAGGATAGGTTCCCACGGCTACAGCAATAACTCTTGCTCCATTTTTGACGTGTAGGATCATCTCACTGTTAGATATATGTGCTCTAAAAGTCAGAATTGGCTGACACTTGTAATACACTTCTAAGGATAAAATTATAATTTTGACTATAATCAATAAAATGGGTTATTTTCTATCACATATATATATTTAGTGTCTGTGATACATCCTTTAAGTTAATGGTAATGATAATTCATATTTTCAAGAGTTGCAAATTTAAGACATGAATAATCATTATTAACTCATAAAATGCTTTCGACCATAGGATCATCACGAGGATGGTGATTGATCCGAAAGATTGATGTACAATCACTTCTCTTTAGTAGATAAGTCTTGAATCTATGGTGTAGAGACACTATAGTGAGAGTACAGATACTCGTTAGAGAACGAGGGTACTGAGCGTGACCACCTCGAGTAGTCATTAAGAAGTCTACCTTCTTGTCAATGACTGATTCGATACTGCAGTAGTGTATCTGGTTCTTTGATCTGAGGTGCATCGATAGTTCATCTTGAGGGTGTTATAGTTTGACTACACCATAACTCGGTCTTCAAGCCATTTGGAATCCTGAGGTGTATGTTGGCTATAGCATGTTCATTGTAGAAACTGGATAGCATCAAGACGGAATCTATCTATCTCGGTGGTAGAGGAGCAACCCTATGATGATCATGAGAATCAAGTCCAGAAGACCATGGCCATGGCAGAGTGAAATAATAGAAAGAATTTCTATTTAGCTTTTCACATCGGACCTGAATTGAATGATTACATCATATGACAGAAACTAAGGTTTGACGAGTTCACCTTAACCCTAATCTGATCGAGGCTCAAGATAGAAGAACTTAATCATACAGATAGCTGCACCAAGAGGTTCGCATTCAGCTCTGATGGGTTGCCACTATATACTGCTAGGTATTACTGGTGGATTTTGAAAGCAATTAGAATGATTTAGATGATCGATCATTCTAGTTGTTCGAATCAGAAGAGTTCTGATCTATCGAAAGAAGTTTCGATGATGTCGATGATAGAGATCATGACATATCCCATTACCATACAGAACTAAATCTAACTAGGTCACACAAATAAGGGTTTGAATCTGGCTATCATTAATTGAACTGATCCAATTCAATTGATCTGAATGAGATTCAATTAGGTTCAAGAAAATCGTGCTAGCACTCGTTTGAACCTAACATTCTTCTTTTACTATCATAAATAGTTGTCCTGACTGAGCCAAAAAAGTTTGTGCTTGATTAGAGGCCTTCACTTGGTCTGACTAGAGCTTGTCCAAGTCAGAAAAGGATTGTCTTATTTTGTAAGATAGTACTTGCCATTTTTGGTCATCTGCCATTTTTCGTCCTTTGACTTTGGTCAAAAGTTGACCTTTGACTGGTCAAATGTATTGACCATTGATACTTTGACTTTTGTCCACATATCACGCACCTATTGGAGAGCTGGTGGGGGCTTGTTTTCCTACCAGAATCTGGCAAGGAGGAGGACGCATGCCACCCTTGGCGTGTGCCTAAGTTGGAGGCGCCTAGGAGTCCCTGTTGGACAGGGACTCCATCTCCTTTTTGGATTTCAATTAGACTTCTCCTAAGAACCAAGTTTGACTGATCTTAGGTACCATCTAAGGATGAATCCAGGGGACTCTATTTCCACCAATCAGATTTAGATCTGATTTTATAAAGGATTGTGATTGGTTGGAAAGAAGAGGAGTTGGATCACGCATAGTCTATAAATAAGACTCTACGCCCAACTCAAGGAATATCTGAGAATTAAGAATTCCCACGCCTTAAGGCTTGTTCTCTCCTCCTCCTCCATGCCAAGCCCATCTTCTCCCTCTCCTCTCCACGCTCAAAGTGTTTTGGGATCCAAGTTGGTGCAATCCAGACGAAAGAAAGGCGACAGAAAGCTAGAAGGCTGCGCTGCTGCAAAGGACAACTGCTGATCTTTGAAAGATATTTTGAAGATTCTTTAAATTAGATTCAAATCTGATTTTTAGAGATATGATAGAGAAGAAGAGGATCTCCAGATTCAGCTCGAGTGGATATCAATAGAGGCCAGGCACTTGCATGGCTAGATCCAGAATCTTCCGCTGCTTACAAGATCATCAACGGATAATAGGATTACCCTACGTCAAGATAAATTTAATTTAATTTAATTTATCTAAATTTATTTTAATTATTAAAATAATAAAAATTAGATCTGAAATATTCCAAATCTGATCTAGATTAAAGAATTTTTTTTTTGAAATATATCTCTTGATCCGATCAGATCTGAACGAACCTAGTCCGAAAAATTAGAATTTTTTCTTCACTCACCATCCCTCAGCCTCCTGCTCTCCTCAAGATCCTACATAAAAGTACATAAGTGAGTACTAAAATTAGAGTCAAGCATCCAACTGGATATAGAAAAAATCATAAGATTAGATTCTATAACGAGCATACCTCTAGAAGGATCTGCCTCCTTCTTATTCTTCAGGCTGGCCAGGTATAAAGAGCAGTTCTGCTTTCAATGACCGTCAGTATTATGATGGAAATATTTTTCTTTATTAGCAGTCTTCTTATTTAGTTCTGCCTTCTTCTTCTTCCCACCATCCATCTTTTACTTCTTCAAGGATTTTTTCTTCTTTCTAAAAGACTTTCTCTTGGAAGAAGTCCACTCCACAGCAAGTACTGAGCCTTTAGAGCCTTTCATAAAAAGCTCAGCAGTAACTAGTATGTTCATGAGCTTAGCAAAGGTATTCTAAAGTTTATGCATATGGTAGTTCATGATGAATTATCCATACGCATCAGTCAAGAACTATAGAATTATATCAATCTGCAGATCCTGATCTAACTTGACATCGAGCTTCTCAAGCTCTTCTAAATCTTTGATCATCATCAGAGAATGATCTTGGATCGACTGTTCATCATGCATCTGAGCCTTAAACAGTCTTTTAGTGACTTGATATTTGGTTGTGCGACTCTGTTCAGCAAACAACTCTTGAAGGTGAACCAACATTTGACGGCTAGTCTTAATGTCTTTATATTGGCGCTAGAGCTCATTAGACATCGAGCCTAATATATAATACCTAACTTTGTTATCTTCATTCGTCCACTTCTTGAGAGACGCTCTCTGATCAGCAAATGGATGGACTGATAAGGTGGGAGGATCCTGTTCCAACACATGAATCAACTTCTCAAAATTTAAAATAATTTTGAAGTTCTGGAGCCAATCCTTATAGTTGGATCCAATCAGTCTATGTATTTTCAGGATATGGACTAGTGGATTCGATGCAGACATTTTTCTATAGAGAGTCAAAGTTTTTAGTTAGATTTTATAATTAAATTTAATTAATTTATTTAAAAATTTTATTTTTAAACAAATTAGGCTCCCACTATTTTCTCGGATCCCTACACTTCTTTGGCAGAGATGTGAAAATTTCTGTGATTATTGATTTCTAGTGGATGGTGCAGTCCCATCGACTGATTCATCACTTCACCTAATAGTTATTGGTGATGGATCAATCGATGAATGGACAACTCTTATCCAATGATTCTCTAATCATGGTGCATCCAAACTTGATCTCTAATTCATGAATTTCACCATATCCAGAATATTGATCTACTCCTTAGTTAAGTCAGATCCATTATTTGCATGAACTAAATTTTTGATTGGGTCCCTCTCTGTATCCAGAATATTAAGCCCAATCCATCCTCCAATCCATAGCATCCAATGTCTAATAGATATAGTTGCATCTTTCTAGTGCAACTGAACCACTGTATCCAGTCGAGAATAATCAATCTTGAGAAGGGCTCGTACATCTACAATGATGGAAGATCTTAGACTTAATATTTTCTTAGGAAGATTTAATTTAGATCTCTTTAAACTTGACTTGACTTAGTCATAATAATTATGACTAACCTAGTGGCATGGGTTGGCTCGAATTGTTAGCCATCTCAAATTAGAACTGGATCGATACAAATGGATAGGTAAGTGAGATCAGTGGAAGGGATATGCCATTAACTCGACAAGAACATATTCAAATCGAGTAGCTTATAATTAAAAATTAGTTGGTCGTATCTGCCAGACTTACTTTAGACACCAAATTATCGAATCAAAATCAATTGGATTAGCCTACAATCTAGGCTCGAACCGTGAAGTCAAATTAGATTTTGACTTGATCGAGTCACATCTCAATATGATTCAATCTTGATCCAGACTTAATCCTATTAGGCTGGTCAAAACTAAATATTTTTTGATCCCATCTAACCGACTCTTGATTTGGTTTGATCAATCACTAGACCTAATTGAGCTATCCAAGTTCGAACCTAATTTTATGAATATGTCTTAGATCTGAAAATTCATAATTTTAGATTTAATTAATTTCATAATCTTAATTTTTAATTAAGTTTTAGATTTATGAACAAAATATGTAATAAAATTTTAGGATTTCAGGATTTAGGATTTTGTAGAAAAATAAGTTTTGATTTCTGATTAAGAATGAACGCGCAGCATCCCTACACATCATAAGAAAACTTCTTAGAATGAAAAGAGAGGACCTTTAAACTCTACTTTGCTCTTATGACCGGATGATCAAGAGGAATGTCTTAATCAAAAATATAATTTCTATTACAAAACTAGTTAGATCTAAATTATATATCGCATATACAATTAATGATCTAACTTATACATATTTTGCATACATCTTATGTATCATAAATCAATCAATCATGCATATTTTCAGATTTAAAATATCATATATTAAATCTAAAAATAAAATTTTAAATTTGATCATATCAAAAATAAAATTATTCTAGATATTATATAGAACTATTTTATAACTAGTCTCAGCATGCATCTTTCATATCTCATATGAATAAAATAAAAATTAAAAATTTTATTTTTTTATCTTTTAGATCTGATTACAATAATTATAACATCAAAAAAATAAAAATAAATTAGATCTAAAATTAAATTTAATTAATTTAATAATATGATTATACTAGACTATATATAGAACTATTCTATTTCTAGTCTAGTCATGCATCTCATAAATTATAGATCTAAATCATAAAATTTTTAATTTTTTGATTTTAGATCTATTCACATCTGATGTGACATATGAAATTCTTTAATATCAGATCATAAATAAGAATTAAATTAGATTTAAAATAGATATGATGAACTACCAAACTGGCTCTGATATAGTTGAAGAAAAATATTATTTTTTCGATACAGGATAGTTCAGATTTGATTGAATCTGAAGAAATATTTTAAAAATTTTTCTTATGATCCTAATCAGATCTGAGACATCTCAAAATTGATCCTAAAGATCTGATATTAAAAAAAATAAAAATAAATTAAATCTAATTTAATTTTATACCTTTATTTTGGATAATTAGATTATCCTGTGATGATCCTGATTGATCCTGAGGTTCTGAAAGGAGCCATGTATGTGCCTGGCCTCTATTGGAGTCCACTCAAACAGGATCTAAAGATCTTCTCCTTCTGAATTATTTCTTCAAAAATTAGATCTGAATCTGATTTTGAAGTTCTTCAAAACTTTTTTGAAGAAGCAGCGGTCATCTCTTTCAGCAATACTGCCTTCTTCCTTATCTTGGCACCTTTCTTCCTTGGATTGCAGTTGAACCCATGCCTAACTCCTTTGGATGTGGAGAGGAGAGAGAGAGGATCAGAGGAAGGCATGGAATAGATGAGGGCAACCTTGCGGTGTGGTGAAAAGAAAAAGCACTCTAACCTTAGACATGGCCCTATGTCCAAGTGTCCAGGGTCAACTGTTGACCTATGTCCAAAATAGAAATTAGCAGGTGACAAAAATTGACAGGTGTTATTTTAAATCCATCTAATGAAATAAGACAACCCTTTTCTGATCTAGATAAGCTCCAGTCAAATCAAGACAAGATTCTTGAGTGAGCCCAAACAAATTTGGCTCAGCCAAGACGAACCAAAATGATTACAAAAGGAGGATGTTAGGCTCAATCCTGTGCTAGCACGATTTTCTTGAACCTAATTAGATCTAATTCAAATCAATTAAATTGGGTTAGTCTAATTGATGACATCTAGATCCAAACTCTTATTTGTGTGATCCAATTATATTCAATTCCGTATGGTAATGAGACATGTCACGATCTTTATCATTAACATCATCGAAACATCTTTTGATGGATTAGAACTTTTTTGATTCATACAATTAGAATGATCGACCATCTAAATCATTCTAATTACTCCCAAAATTCACCAGTGACACCTAGCAGTATATGGTGGCAACCCATCAGAACCTAAAAGTGAACCTCTCGGTGCAGCTATCTATGTGATTGGATTCTTCTATCTTGAGCTCCGACTGCATTAGGATTAAGGTAAACTCATCAAATCCAATATCCGTTATATGAATTAATTATTCGATTCGAATTCAATGTGAAATTCTAATAGAAATTCTTTCTATTATCTTCACTCTGCCATGGCCATGGGCTTAGGGACTCAATTTTATGATTATCATAGGACTACTCATCCACCGAGATAGATAAATCTCCTATTGGTGCAATCCAATTCCTACAATGAACATGCTATAGCCAACATACACTTCAGAATTTTGAATAGCTAGGAGATCGAGTTATGGTGTAATCAAACTATAATACCCTCAAAGTAAACTGCCGATGCACCTCAGGTTAAAGAATCAGACACACCACTTCAGTATCGAGTCAATCATCGATGAGAAGGTAAACTTTCTTATGACTGCTTGAGATGGTCATGCTCAGTGCCCTCGTTCTCTAACGAGTACCTGTACTCTCGCTCCGATGTCTTCACACTGTAGACTTAAGATACATCTATCCTAAAAAAGTGATTGTACATCAATCTTTCAGATCGATCACCATCCTCGTGATGATCCTACGGTCGAGAGCAGTTTATGAGTTAATTATGAAAATTCATATTTTAAATTTTCAACTCTTGAAAATATGAATTGTCATTATCATTAACTCAAAGAATGTATTACAGATACTTTAAATATAGAAAATAATTTATTTATTAATTTATAGTTATAATTACAAAATTGTCCTTAGAAGTGTATTATAAGTATTTAGCCAATCTAGCTCCTAGGGCATATATCTAACAAGAATGCCATATTGACGAGTTATAGATGGGGAGTTATCAACAAAATGATGGCTTAAGCTTCAACACTCAACCATCCTTCTCTTAAGAAATTCTGAGAGAATCGATTCCATATTGGTTCAAGATACCACAAGTTGGGCCCTACGATAGCTTGACCAATCTTTTGAACTATCTGGAGGGATATAAAGCCCTCATAATGCTGTAAGGTACATTAGACACCCTCCTCATGAGCCTTATGTTGGAGAGGCGCTGCAATAGAATGTGTGAACTTCTTTTCAGAGTCGGCATTGGTGCCAACTATTGCCTTTCGCAAAGGGTAGATTCAATAAATCCCTTATAATGATTTCAGTTTGGGTTGAGTTTGGTTTAGCTAGATCCAACTTTCACCATGGATAGTTTGGATTGGGAGGATAAGTGGAGTAGCAATAAGGTCATTCTATCATGAGGTCACAACTTCAAAATATCAAAGAAAAATAGCTTATCTATATACAGAAAGTAAGGTGGCATATATTTAATCATCTCTGGACCTTATAATGGTGGAAACCTCTTTACCATCCCTTTTATCTGAGTTTGAACCTAATTAAAGATTAATTAAAGTTAATATTGAGTCAGATCACAGCGCATGGAGTGCATATAATTGTTGGACCCATGGAGATGCCAAAACCTTTTTGATGCACATTAGAAGGAAGGATGGCTCTAAATCCATTAAGCTAAAGTAAAGAGAAATATATTCTTATTTTTACTTCATGGACGATGTGTCTTTTGTTTTTTTTCCATTAAAGTAGAGAGCTAAATCAAGAGAGGTATTTTGGCCTTCTACTTTTTCTTTCCAAGGCTACATGGACTTTGTCCACTTGATGGACCTTTAGCTTTGGTATTGGCCTGAGCTTGTTGGTCCAATTATTTGACATTCTCTTTCCAATTTTTCTTTTTGCCCTCTCTCTCGGTCTTGCTCTTCTTCTGTTACTTGCTTCTTTCTAGGTTTCTTCTTCATGTTTCTTAGGTACACTTCATTTAAATATTGACAGGCTAATCCTTTATAGAAGAAAGAAACATCCGAAGATGTGCTGCATTAAAAGAAGTGTTAAGGTAGGTTGGGTTTGGAGGAAGAAGAGAGAAATAGAGTACCAACAGAAGTTACCCCTTCCATATAATTGGTTGCACAAAAATAGAGATCGAACCGCCAAAGTTAAGATCAAACCATCAAAGTTAAGCCATGACTTTCTTAAAAGTGCCAAAATGACTAGCCAGTGAGATACCTATAAGAATTTAGGATCTCACCTAAAATGGCAAGCAAGAAAATGTTATTTGTATTTTTAGCCCTATATAGGTATAATATACCTGATAAGGGACTAAACAAACTGTTGCATAATGCACACAACATCTGAATTCTTAAGGTGCTTTAGGAAAAAAAAAAAAAGATGCCAACAATTGCGAGTACACATATTGAATCAAAGTTACCTGTAGTAGGACCCGCAACTAACTCGACGAAGCAGTTTGAGGAGCTTGTAGTAGGATTACAGAGACGAGCCTCCCCTCTTTTGTGTCTTTTTTTTAATTAATTTTTCTGATTGAGCGAGGATAAAGTTGTAACTAAGCCACGTCGTTCATCTTCCTAGTATTTTCATGGTGTAGGTTACATCACAAAATGTCTAAGACTAATTAAGGAAGAAGCTTACAACTTAGCCAAGAAGGTACATGCAATATAAATCACACTACATAAAAATATAATGTTGTGAAAATGTAATTTACGCTTATTAATAAGTTGGGTTGAGCTATCATTAACTCGTTCAAAAATTTTTTGTGCACCAGGGATGGACGGTGCAACCCCCCGCCACACCACACGCACTACTCGTGGTGATTTTCTCACATGCAGAACTGAAGCATGGCATCCCAAAAAAAAAATATTTTTCTTCTAGTCCCATGAGTCAAATACCGTGCACCACCCGCGCGGTGCACAAAAATTTTCCTTAACTCGTTTATTCCAATTTCAATCTACAGTTGGATTAGGTGAGACAGGCCATTAGTGGGTAATTTGGATATAACCCAAATAAAAGAAGGCATATATATTAAACGCCAAAAAATGTCATGTAGCCTTGCTTTTATCTAAAAAAAGTGGAAATAATGCATTTCTCTGAAGTCAATCGTGGATCTCTTGCTGTGATTGCTGGCTGCTATTTCTCTGAAGTCTCAGTTACGGTAGCTGAGCATAGGAAGGAATTATGATGCATGCCAGGAGTTAAATGCTACTGCAGTTTGGGTGGAAGAAGATTCTAGCAGTGTTAGTGCTATTGTTTGCATACATATGGTAAACCAAAGAACACATGAACTTCGGTGCTAATAGCCTTGCTGATCGATAAACAAGTGTGATCAAATGATAAAACAGAGAATGCCCATTCATTTGCTTATTATTAGATGATGCAAATATCTTGCATCACTTCATGAGCTCTAGAAAGCCTCCAGCTAAACAAGCACATAATTTTGTTTATCCTTCGCTGCGAGGTCTAATCTTGTCCATTTAGTGCGCAGAGTGATCACTAAGAGGGTGGAAGCCTGACAGAAGAGACCACAGATCAAACCCGTCCACAATCCCTGCACCAAGAAACCTTAGTTCAAAAGCCATAAACATTTTAAACTCAACTGCAAATCTAGAGATCATGTCTAACGGATCATTTTCAAAAAAATAAAAAGAAAAAAAATTAAGATGCATTTTTGCAATATTACACAGGGCAAAAGGATGTGGAATGTTATGCAAATGATGCGATCCAATTTGGAGAAGAAAAGAAAGAGAAATAGAATAAGAGAAGAAGGAGCCAAGGAGAGAGAAACACGAACCCATATGAGAGGAAGAGAGATTTATTAATGCCAATCTATGCATCACCTTGTATAGTAACTGTTCATTTATACAACTGATTATACAACTAATTTTGTAACTATCTAACCGATTTTCTTAATTTCTATTGTCAATACTTAACAACTTTCACAAGTAATGAGTAGTTTCTTGCCACGTGGCCATTAACGCATTCTATCTCACATCAATTCTCCCCCCTTAAAACCTTGTCCTCAAGGTTCAAAATCTGGAAAACGAAGCTTAAGGTCCTCATAATACTCCCAAGTAGCTTCAGCAAGATTAGAATTAGACCACTATACGGGTACTTGGGCAGCAGGTTTATTAGCATGTTTAATCAATCTCCTTTCTAAAATAGCAATAGGCTTAGGTGGAGCATCCTGAACAAAGCTAGAATCTGGAAGTTGGAGTTGAACCATAGCATTCCCAATGGCCTTTCTGAGCTAAGAAACATGGAAGGTATGGTGAATCTATGTCTCTGGTGGTAGGTGTGAAAATTTGTGTTGTACCAATATGCTGTCAAAGGTAACCATTTACACCAATTTGAAGGAATTTTCCTAATCATGCATCTAAGATAATTTTCAACACACCTATTGATAACTTTGGATTGACCATCTGTTTAAGGATGGTAAGAGGTAGAAAGTTCTAATGTGACTCCCTGTCGCTCAAAGAACTCTTGCCAAAAGTCACTAAAAAATATCAGGTCTCTATCCAAAGTAATAGAATCTAGAATACTATGAAACTTATATACGATATCCATGGATGCTTGTGCTACTGTTTTAGCAGAATATGGGTGTGATAATGCAACAAAATGAGCATACTTGCTCAACCTATCCACCACTATATAATCACATCTTTCCCTTGTGATCTAGGCAATCCCTCAATAAAATCCATAGTGACCTTAGAGAATATAGTTTCAAGAATTGGCAAAGGCTGAAGCAAACCTGGGTATGTAGCAGTATCAAGTTTGTACCTTTGACAGGTTTGGCAAGAAGCAACATATTCTCTGACATCTTTCAAAAGGCCCTTCCAATACAAAACACTGGATATTTTCTTATAGATGGCTTGCATACTAGAATGCCCTCCTACACCACCATCATGAAAGAAACCAATCAATTGCTTCCTTAAACTTTGATCACTACCCACAACCAGCTCTCCTTTCCTTAACTGCCCATTGATAAAGTTGTGTTTGGAATTATGCACACTTCCCTGTTGCAATTCTGTTAACTTCTTTTGCAATTGTAGATCAGAACTCCAACTAGCCTTGATTTGATCTAAGCACCAGTAGAAAAAGTAGAGACAACCATTAAAGATAGCTAAGAGCAATGCATTCTAGACAAGGCATCAGCTACGATGTTGTCTTTTTCTTTCTTATAGCAAATGCTATAATCATATCCCATCAACTTAGCAAGCCAAGTAAATTGACTTGTAGTAGAAACTCTTTACTCCAGCATATATTTCAAGCTCTAATGGTCAGTTTTGATTATGAAATGTCTACTCATTAAGTAATGATCCCATTTCTTAACTGCATATAGAATGGCAAATATTTTCTTCTCATAAATAGATAACAACTGATGTTTAAGAGATAGTGGCTTACTAATATATGCAATGGGATGTCCATTCTATATCAAAATAGCTCCAATTCCGGTTCTTGAAGCATCAATCTCTATCACAAACTCTTGTGAAAAATTAGACAAAGCCAACACTAGTGCTATGACCATTATTGTCTTGAGAGCCTTGAATGCTTCTCCTGCCTTTGAATTCTATTCAAATGAGTCCTTAAGCAAATCTGCTAAAGGCTTGCTAATTGATGCATATCCTCTTACAAACCTTCTATAATACCCGGTCAATCCCAAGAACCCTCTCAACTATTTAACTGAAGTAGGAATTGGCCATTGTTACTATTGACCCTATGATTGATTTTAATGATCACAAATATTGAGTAAAAATATTACTAATCATGTGTTTCAAGATTGAATATAGGGTTTCTCAAATGCTCACACTGAAGAAATTATCTTTGAAAGAAATGCTCTCAAGATGTCAAGCCAAAGTACTTAAAAGAAGAAGGTTTCATAAATTAGATGACTCATCATAAAAAAATGAAAGAGAAAAAAATAAATATTATTTGAAAGATTTAGGATTAAGAAATTCAAGTTTGAAAGATCAAACAATGAAGGAAAATGAAGTTGGAAAGTTTAGAGCTGACCTGCTCAAGAATAGAGCAAGTTCTGGCATGAAACATGATTGATACTTTGATTTGGCATGTAGCCGAGCCAGCTCTATTTTGATCCGAGCTAGTTCTCTTTGGATGACAGAAAAGATATTTTTCTATTCTGCTGTTCGAGCCAGCTTGATTTGGATCCAAGCCAGCTCTTCCAGGATGATAGAAAACTAATTTTTTCTATTCTACAGTTCGAGCCAGCTTTAGACAGAATCGAACCACCTCTAAGATAAATCTGAGCCAACTCGATGGAGTTTGACAATTTTTAATGGCTAGTTTCTGCAACCTTTTCAACGGCTATTTTTTATCTCTAACGACTATTTCAGAGCTTTCAATGATTAGAACTCACTCTCCAACAATCTCCAAGAGTATTTAAAGATGGAGAATCAATTTGGAAGCAAGATTAAGTGGGATTAAGAGAGAAATCATTTTTAGATTTAAGTAAGCTCCATTGCACATCAAAAGAAGAGAGAAAAGAGAGGAATCAAGCAGTGAAATTAAAGGACTTTTAAGAGATATCTTCTCCAATATCTAGCACAATCTCTAAAGCATCATATGAAGAGAAGTGAAGCATCAAAAGAACAATCCTTCAACTTCTTATTCAGGATTTAAAGAGTTTAAACTCTATTTTCATTTTGAGCTGAAACTTTCATTCTTGTATTTTTATTTTCTTTACAAGTTTCTTTGAGGGAAAGAAACTTGAGAATTAGGCTTGTCCAAGTCCGAAATTGGACCTTATAGATTTTAGTTGGTGAGTCCAAAAAATTAACTAGGTTGTTAGTGAATCCGAAAAATTAACGATGTAAGATTTTAGTTGGTGCTCCTGAAAAAATCAACTAGATTTGTTTGCGAGCCCGAAAAAACAAACACACTGTAATCAAGAATAGATAATAGTAAAATTCTCAAGAAAAGCTTGGAGAGTGGACGTAAGAGTAGGTTGCTCCGAACTACTATAAATCACTTTGTCTTTATGGTGTGATTGCTTGATTTACTTTCTTGCTTTACTTATTTATTTTACATACTTGCATTATCTCATTGCTTTTAATTCCGTTGCTACACATTGCATATTCACCATAAATATTCTAGTTAGTTTAATTTAGAGCACATACTTATTTAGAGATTTTAAATTTGACTAAAATTTTATAAGAATCCAATTCATCCTTCCTTTTGGGTTGCTATCTCTGGACAATAATTAGTGTCAGAGCAGGTGTTATAATATTTAATTGTTAATATACTGTTAAAAGAGTAAAAGATCATGGCAACCCAAATGGAATTTTTGTTTAATGAAGGATATTCTACAGATAGACCTCTAATGCTTAATAGATTAAATTATAGTTAATGAAAAGCATGAATGTACATCTTCATATAAGCACACGATTATAACTTATAAAAGATTATAATCGATGGCTCACACACCTCCAAAGCATTGCTTGAGCATGATAAAGAAATTAACCAACTACATGCTAAAGCTATGAATATTCTTTATTATTCATTGAATATAAATAAATTTAATATAATTTCTTCATGCATTTTAGCAAAATAAATTTAGGATAAATTGGAAGCAACCTATGAGGGAGTAAATCAAAGAAAATATCAAGCTCCCAAGAAGTCAAGAAAGTTTATCCCAACATATGCCTCATGGCTCATGAGGATGGAACGAAAAAAAAAAAAGAAACAAAAAAGAATGTTTTGATTAACGGGAGCAAAGCATGGAAAAGAAAAATGAAGAAGGTATTGCCAATCGTTACCTCATGGCTAATGCAAATGAGGTAAATCCTAAAAATTCTTCCAACCTTATATTTGATAAATTATAGCTTTTAATGACTTAATGAATAAATTTAAGAAATTAAAGATGAAAAATAAGAAGCTTAAAAAGTTTAATCTTCTTTTAGCTAATGAAAATAATAAATTATTAAATAAAAAAGAAGATGTCTTGAAAGAAAAGAATACTTTGGCTAAAGAAAAAGAAGCACTTCTTAAATTTGAAAAATCTTTGATTGAAGAAAATATTAAGCTAAAAATTAAATTTGAAAAATCAAAACTTTATATTGACGAAAAAAAAAACTTACTAAAATAAAAAATTCTTTTGAAAGAAAATAAAAAATTAAGAAAAAAGATTGAATACCTAAAGCTCATGCTTGAAAAATTTATTATTGGATCTCAAAAGCTTCAAGCAATTTTAAATAATCAAAAAGTTATTTTTGATAAAGCAAGAATTGGTTATAATTCATTAAAAAATAAAAAATTATCAAAAACATGTTTAGCAAGGCTTCATTTAAAAATCACTCAATTACATGTTTCAAATATAATAAAGTTGGCCATAAAATTTTAGAATATAATACCAAAAAAATCGATTAAACTTTAATCAAATAAATTTGGGTTTCCAAAGGAACCATGAGCTCTAACCTTAATAGATCCAAAATAGCTTGGGTACCAAAAACTAGAAAGCGATTTTTGCAGGTACACTAAGAATCCAATAGAATAAAAAATAAAAAAAAATCTATTGATGGATGCCTTGAGAATGCAATTAGATGGATGATGATATTTTGATAAAATCTAAACTTTTCTCACATCATGCCATCACTATTTGTTAAATATATTTTAATTATTAATTAGCATAATTATTAAGCATGTTTGATTGATTTTGATTGTTTGCTTTTAAGCTTATATTTTTATCCTAAATTCTGCATGTTTGTTCAACCTTTTGTATTATGCTATTTTGATCTTCAAATTTTTAAGAAACCTAAATTGTTATGAGCTTGATTGCATATGAAAGTTTTTGGATGCTAAACTTAAAAATTGAACAAATTTTGTCATTCCCCCATAAGATGCTTAAATGTTGAAATACCCTAAAAAATTATATAACCTAAATACTTGAATATAAGACATTCAATCACAAAAGATCAAGTACTTGAAGTATTAATTTGCGTTGCATCTTAGTTTTATCTTAAGGATTTAAAATTTTCTAGTTGAACCAAATCCTATAGTACCATTATCTAGATTCTTCTTGATTTAATTTTTTTGATTATTGGAACCCCCCAATTGATTAATTTTTGATCCCTTAAATTTATTTGAATATCCTTGTTAAACATCGATTTGATTTTTTTTTGATATCTAACAAGATGTTTCAAGGAAGGTGTCATTTGTATTTAAAGTTAAATATTTGAAGAAGACTTTAGTTTCAATTATTTAGTACATCTTACTATTTGCTATGTATTAAATTGATTTATCTTTTGATAAGAAGAAAAGAATGTCGTTATTTCAAATCTAATTTTGCACAGCTATATATTTGATATGATATCATTTGAAATAAATTCAAAAATACATACCTTTTCTGAATCTAATTGCTTGATATTTCTTAAGAAAAGAAAGAGATGATCTTTTTAAAAATAGCTAAATTTTTTTTTTTATGATTTACCTTAACTGGTTTATTGATATCAATTCAAATTAATTTATTATTATAAATTCTCAAAAATATTTAATTTAAATTAATTCATTTTTATCAATTCAAAATTAAAATGATTGGTATCAAGCTGAACTTGCAAATTAATCTTTTAATGATATTGAACTGTTGAGAAAATCATAGTTTGGTCTAAATTTTAGTTTAATTGGTATTAAAAAAATCTTTCAAAGAAATGACTTTGTTTGTTAAAGTAAGAAGGAGAAAATATTAAAGAAAAAATATTTATTTAATTAAAAATATCTTTGAAATTAAAAATATCTTTCAAATTTGAAAAATCTGAATTTAGTGGTTAAATTCGTGTTAAATTTGCTTGATTTAAAATAAAGAGGAAGAGAAAGTTGAAAAGTAAATTAATCTTACTATAAGTATGAAAAATATGAGGAGAGATATTTTCTAACTTAATTTGATTAAAAATTTTGACTAATTTGCATTAAGATAAATAAATTTTGATATAAAATTCTCAATCAACTACTTTATGATCCTCTTAAATGAAGCTTTCATGTGATTATCTAATTTAATTTATATAATTTAATTGCTTTATCTTATTTTTGGATAATTAGTTGAAGTTAAATTAAATTTGAAAATATATTCTTACTTCAAGGAATAAATTTCTAAACTTAATCTGGAAACTCATTTAAAAATTCTAATTTGATACTAAATTTCTAATATGTATTACAAAATTCTTATGAACTATTTGTATTGAAGTAATTTCTACTTAAAGCAATGAATTTGAAAATGTAACTATCTATTGCTTTGATATTATTTATTTTACTTTGCTCGATACATTCTCGATACATACATTTTTCGAACTTAATTGACTGAATTTTTTTTTTTAAAAAGATTGAATATTAAAGTATATACTAAGCTTGATTTCACATTCAAATTTTTTGAAAAACTCTATTCTTCTTAAAGTTTACAAGTATATATTTAAAAATCTGATTAATAAGTCATATTCATTCAAAAGAGAGAGTGCCTTTGATATTTGAATTCAAGTCAATTTCTGAAAAAAAGAAGAAGCATATTTTGAATCAAAAGACAAGTTTTCAAAGGAAAGAGAATTCATTTGAATTAATTTTCTATATTTGATACATCTCTCATTTTAATACATTCTTATATATTATTAATTTTAATGATTTTTATTGATCCTTTCTATAAGCTTTTTGATGCTATTAAAAAGGAGGAGATTAATAGAAATATTGAGTATATGCTTAATGAATTAATTGTTAAGATGCTCATTAATTTGATGCTTGAAATCTTCATACTCATTGATTTGAATTGAGACATTAATTTGAAAGGAGTATATGAAATATGTGTAATGAACAAAATATGTGCAATGAACTAAAGACTAATTAAGAACATTCATGAAATATACATTCATGTGTTTGATCTAGTACTTTATGATACATATTGGCAAAATACGTTGAAACACATTATTTATTTTTATTGCATATATACTCAAAATTTTGTCATCATCAAAAAAGAAGAGATTGTTGACTCTATGATTGATTTTGATGATCATAAAATATTGAGTAAAAATATTACTAATCATGTGTTTCAAGATTGAATATATGATTTCTCAAATACTTACACTGAAGAAATTATCTTTAGAAGAAATTCTCTCAAGATGTCAAGCCAAAGCACTTAAAAGAAGAAGATTTTATAAATTTGGATGACTCATCATAAAAAAAATGAAAGAGGAAGAAATAAATATTATTTGAAAGATTTAGGATTAAGAAATTCAAGTTTGGAAGATCAAACAATGAAGAAAAATGAAGTTGGAAAGTTTAGAGCTGACCTGTCCAAGAATAGAGCAAGTTCTGGCATAAAATAGGATTGATACTTTGATTTGGCACGCAGCCGAGCTAGCTCTATTTTGATCCAAGCCAATTCTCTCAGGTGGTAGAAAAGATATTTTTCTGCTATGCTAATCGAGCCAGCTCGATTTGGATTTGAGCCAGCTCTCTCAGGATGATAGAAAACTGATTTTTTCTATTCTATAGTTCGAGCCAGCTCTATATAGAATTGAGCCAGCTCTAAGCCAAATCTGAGCCAACTCGACGGAGTTTGATAGTCTTTAATGGCTAGTTTCTTCAACATTTCCAACGGCTAGAACTCACTTTCTAACCATCTTCAAGGATATTTAAAGATGGAGAATCAATTTGGAAGCAAAATTAAATAGGATTAAAAAAGAAATCATTTTTAGATTTAAGTGAGCTCCATTGCACATCAAAAGAAGAGAGAAAAAAGAGGAACCAAGTAGTAAAATAAGAGAGCTTTCAAGAGATATCTTCTCCAACATCTAGCACAACCTCTCAAGCATCATATGAAGAGAAGTGAAGCATCAAAAGAGCAATCTTTCAGCTTCTTTTTCAGGATTTAAAGAGTTTAAACTCTATTTTCATTTTGAGTTGAAACTTTCATTCTTGTATTTTTATTTTCTTTATAAGTTTTTTTTGAAGAAAAGAAACTTGGGGATTAGGCTTGTCCAAGTTCGAAATTGGATCTTGTAAGTTTTAATTGGTGAGTCCGAAAAATCAACTAAATTGTTAGTGAATTCGAAAAATTAACGATGTAAGATTTTGGTTAGTGCTTCTGAAAAAATCAACTGGATTTGTTTGTGAGCTCGAAAAAATAAATACACTATAATCAAGGATAGATAATAGTAAAATTCTCAAGAAAAGCTTGAAGAGTGGACGTAAGAGTGGGTTGCTCCAAACCGCTATAAATCTCTTTGTCTTTGTGGTGTGATTGCTTGGTTTACTTTCTTGCTTTACTTATTTATTTTACATACTTGCATTATCTCATTGCTTTTAATTCTATTGCTACACATTGCATATTCACCATAAATATTCTAGTTAGTTTAATTTGAAGCACATACTTATTTAGAGATTTTAAATTTGACTAAAATTTTATAGGAATCCAATTCATCCCCTCCTCTTGGGTTACTACCTCTGGGCAACAGTTACACTATCTCCACCTTCCTTGGATCTTTTGAGACACCCTATTCTGAAATAAAATGGTTAAGGTACTCCACTTTGCTACCACCAAAAATACATTTATTTCTCTTGGCAAACAAAACATTCTTCCTCAACAACTCCAATACTACAGTAAGATGAGTAACATGTTCTGATAAACTCCTACTGTAAATCAGAATATTATCAAAGAACACTAGAACAAACTTTCTAAGATAGGGTCTAAATCAATCATTCATCAAGCTTTGGAACGTTGATGGAGCATTTGTCAAACCAAAAGGCATGACTAAGAATTTATAGTGTCCATCATGGGTTCTAAATGTAGTTTTATGAACATCAGAAGGATACATCCTAATCTGATCATATCCCGACCTCAAATCAATTTTAGAATACACCACAGAACCATATAACTCATCTAACAACTCTTCAATTATTGAAATAGGATACTTATCCTTTATTGTTAGCTTGTTCAACTCCCTATAATCTATACACATTCTCTAGCTCCCATCTTTCTTTTTAACCAAGACCATAGGTGAAGAAAAGAGACTGGTGCTAGATTGAATCATACTTGTCTGCAGCATTTCTTTGACCATCTGATCTATAACATTCTTCTGCATTGTTTCATGTTTATAAGGTCTAATCTTTATTGCTGTAGACCCTTCCTTTAGTAGTATTTTGTGGTCATGAACCCTATGAGGTGGCAAATCCTTGGGTTCCATAAATACCTCATCAAATTTCTGTAGAATCTTTTCTATTTCTGGATGCATCTCATGAATTTCCATATCAGTATACACTAATGATTGAGAATGCAAAGACAACATTGAATCTTTCTATACTAAACTCCCTTGTAATGCACATACTTGTATCATAGCTAATTGTGGTGCTTCGGTTAGCAATTTACTCATATGTCTTTGATTCACTAACTATAATCCTTCCTTCTTATTCCCTTACAATACACACTCATGGCCATCAACATGGAATTTCATTTATAACAATTTAAAATTCCATAAGGTATCCTCCAATTGTGATAACCATTGTATACCCAATATCATGTCAAAATTTTGCAATGGCAAAATATACATATCAGCAACATACTCCCTCCCTTACATTTTCCAAACAAATTCCTTGCAAACTGATTCACAAATCAGATTGCTCCCATTAGCCACAGTAATCTTAACTGGTTCAACTTTAACAGTCTGCAACCTTACTCTTCTAGCTATTTTCTTATCAAGAAAATTATGTGTACTTCCAAAATCAATCAATATCTGTAATAATTTCTTTCCCTTAACTCCTAAAACCCTCATAGTCTGAAAGTTAGACACTCTAGTAATTAGCATGTATTGAAATTTATGGGTGAGCAATTTTAATGTCCATACTGTCATCATGATTAATATATTCCTCAATATTCTTACCCTTATACTCTACCAGGGCAATCATGAAAACCTATTTCTTGGTACACCTATGCCCCGATGTATACTTTTCATCACACCAGAAATATAAATTCTTTGCTCTTCTTTTCTTTATCTCTTTACTGCTCATAGTTTTTCTATTTGGTAAGTTGTTTGGTATTTGGATAGTTTTTGTAGAGTATTTTTGGGCAGAGGTAATAGACTATCTTTAGGAAGATTATTGGTGTTGGCTATATTGCTGGGTTCCATATTGGATATGAGATTTGCTTTTGGTAAAGAAAGTAATGATGGTTTTGGTGATATTCTAGGCTGATTGGTTTGATTTGATTGATTTTTTAGGGCATTAAATGTTGCTTCTTGTAATTTAGCCAAAGAATAAGCATTTTGAAGGGTTTTGAGACCAAACATTCTCACAGGTAACTGTATTTCATCTTTTAACCCACCAAGAAAGCAACTCAATGCTATTCTCTACTCAATGTAACTCTATTCAACAGATGATTAAATTCATTTATATAGTCTTGGACATTACCTTATTGCACCAAGTTCTTAAGATCTGACGTGGGATCTTCATAAGCCAGAGCACCAAAGCGCACCATAATCTCCCTCAGATACTCTTCCCATTTCATAACCAATCTCCCACCATTTTCTCTGACAAAAGCTTGATGCCATTCAATCGTAGTATCCTCCAAATGCATTGCTGCTATTTGAACTTTTGCTTCTTCTAGGGTTTGATCCACTTCAAAGAATCTCTTGCAACGATAAACCCAAGCACTAACATCTCCATCACCTTTGAACTTAGGAAAATCAATCTTGGTAAAGCGAGTAGGCATTTGGTAACCAGAAGATCCACCATTGTAAGGGTTTGCCGAAGCATTGTTTGCTGGTGTTGCCTAGTTTATCAAATGGCTCTGTTGCAAGCTTAAACTAGTAATCAATTCCTTCAATTCAGAAATTGATTTTTCATGTTGAATCTTGATTTCAGTAATTTGGACTTCTAATCTTCTATAATCTTGAGCCCTGGTACCCTCTGCCATTCCTTTAATGCTAGAATCGAGCTCTGATTGATGTGATCCAATTTGGAGAAGAAAAGAAAAAAACAGAATAAGAGGAGTTGAAGAGAGAGAAATACAAGAACTCATATAAGAAAAAGAGGAAGATTTATTAATGCCAATCTATGCATCACTTTGTACAGTAACTATTCATTTATACAACTGATTATACAACTAACTTTGTAACTATCTAACTGATTTCCTTAATTTCTGTTGTCAATACTTAACAACTTTCACATGTAATGAGTAATCTCTTACCACGTGGCTATTGACTCATTCTATTTCACATCAACAAGTCTTATTAACTAAATGAAAGTCCAAAGAAGTTATTACTGGTCCATAAAAGTAGCAAAATTAGATAGAACCAGAAACTATCAGCTTACTCGCAGGCGAAGTTTCTTCATATCAAGAATTTCGAAATCGACCTGAACTACCCGGTTCGGGGTGTTCCGAACTGAACCGGCGTCCAATCGACCTGGTTCGTACGTAGAATTCAAAATCTAAACAAAAAAAAAGAGGGGACTACCTGGTTTAGATCCACATCGGGCGGTACGTGGCCTAAATCGGTCGGTTTTGCCCTGTTTCAAACTGAACCATCTGATTCGGTATTTTTTATAAGGGAGATAAATAGAGAGGAAGCTGAAACCTCTGTTTATTTCTCATTTCTTCCCATAAATCTAGCGTGCCTGTCTTATGGATCCTTAGAATGCTGGACTGATGTTCCTTCTGAATATATAAATGATCCTACTATTTATGGACATCGACGATTGACCGAATTTTGATTAATGATATGTATTTAATATTTTTAGATTTTTTAATTAATTTAAGCATTTTAGAATCCAAAGATACCAAATAATATTATGTCATACTTAGATTTATATCACATACAATTAACATTATTTTCGAATGATACAAACATTAATTAATATTACTAAATAATAATTTAAATACTTTTTTCTCAAAAAAAATATTGAATACTTCTTAAAAAAAAAATAGCATGTCGATTTGACTGGCACGTCTACCGTACCGCATGTCGGTATAGTTCGATACCAGTATGGTATCGTACTGATCAGCAATCAGCACGGTCATCGATATCGGTACTAAAAATCTTGCTTCATATCAAAGCCCTGTAGTTGACTGCAGGCATCTTTTTGTGCTAAGGGTTTAGAGGTATCATGGGAGGGGCACCCTCTAACCTCTTGAGGAGTATCATGTGACCCTTATTCAAGGTTTTACTTATACAGCATGGTTGTGAATTTGAGAACATGACTATTCAGATGTGGAGTGGTAGCATTGCAAGTGTTAAATTGTGATCAGTGAAGAGAGAATGAAAGAAACAAAATGAATGTTATCCTCACAATCATATATCTAATAACCATGTTTTGGAGAATAAACAAAGTCTACTCACCTTATCATGAAATCCCAACTTGAATCCAAAAAGAAGAGCCAATGGCATGCCAATTATATAAAATGCTACTAAGTTGGTCCATGCTGCCAAGTGCTGCCAACCACAGCCTCTAGATACGCCTGCAAATCACTGCATAAGAGAAGGTCTGAAACTTCATAGCCATAACTACCATAAAATGATAGCAGAAAAGTTACCAGATAACACTCCTTGAGCCGAGTCCAATACTATAGACACTGTGAGTAGTGGAGTCATATAAGCAAATTCCCTTATAATAACATAACTGCTGCTAAAAAAGCTTGCCCATATATTATGACCAAAAACTAGTAAAAGAACAACCGTCAAAGCTAGAAAAACCGAGAGCTTCAGTGTTACAGCAACAGCATTCTTAGCCTTCTCCGTATTTCCAGCGCCTATCTCGTTTGACACACGCGTGCTGGAACAAAATTTACCTATTCAATAAATTGGTAACCCTTGTAAAAAAAAAACTATCTACCGTAATTGAAGAGAGTTGCTTGATGTACCTCACAACTGCACTGAATCCATATGTGATCATGTATGAGATTGCTTCTGTGTTCACGCTGGATCACATGTGACAGTTAGTTCCTATTGTCTAGTGTTGGAGTTGCTCTATAACCATATTCAGAAAGATGAATTTAAAATTTAGAAGGGTGAGAAATCATACCACATTGCGATTACCGAAGTACTCAACTCAGAGTTTGGCATCAATCCAGCAAGCAAAACAAGGATCTCGAAAGCACAATACTCGAGACTGAAAAAAGAAGAAAATCAAGAGTTTGCAGTCTGAACCATTAGCAAAAGAGCCGTGGGAAACCAAATAGCTAAAAATGGAGAGACGAAGCAATGGATAAAGTAGTGCATATAAGGTATTCTGGTTGTCATGTGTAATGCATTTTTGTACCATGCCTTTCTGTTTGGACTACTTTTTCATTCTCTGTGTTTTCTTTTTCTTTTTTGTGGGAGCAATATTCAGAATTTGAATCCTAGACCTCCTCAGGGCAAACCATTAGAGGAGAGGTGCCAACCAACAGCTGTTGGAACCATAAAGGTTATTCCATTTAACTGTAGTGTACATATAGTATCCATAATTTTGTCTTTGTTTCCTGAGCAGAAATTAGAATTAAAAGATGAAAGAAACAAATCTACAAACATAGCAATAGAAAACTGGAAGAAAATGCCAACTTATGTTGATGAATAAAGAGCAACAATCCCCTTTTCAATCTTCAACTCCTTCCCTCACAATGGTTTTCTTTCAATCTGGCTGGGAAACGAGATGGCCAAAATGTTGCACAGGAAGATATCCCTCCTAGAATGGCAGTCTTGGAATAAGTTGAAAATAACTCCTCTCAACCAAGAAAATTTATGTATTGTTCATCCTGAAGTTCAGAGCCAGTTAGTAGCAAAATCTTACAAAAGTTTTAATGTTCTCTATTGAAGAAGAATCCTTTAAAGAGATCTCTCCAAAAGATGAATTGATGGATATCAAGAAAGAAATCATCAGTTTTAGATCCTCTGGAACACATCATTGTCCAAACGAAGGAAACTCATCCATTATAGTACTTGGCCCTCGCTGAACCCACAATAAGATTGAAACATGACTTACAGAATTCCATGCGGAGAAAAGATGAAAACTGATTAAGATTTTTGAGTCCATTGGTTACATAAAAAAGAAAGCAGACAAATACAGATATTTGAAGTACATAATGAGCTTGAAACAAGATTTTGAACAATCATTCGTAAAACAATTTTTCCTTCAAGTAAAATTTATTAGTAACTCATGTTAGCAAAATTCTATTCCACTATTTCTATCTCCTTAGTAAATCTATGTTCAATGTTCACTCATAAGAGATAAGCATACCCTCTTTACCCTATGGGATTGAAAGAATATATAACATTTTTTATTTCAGTTGCAGTCAATCATGTAGCTTTTCTACATTCATAAGAGAACTAGATAATTAGGAACTCTGGATTTGAATACATTTTTTCATATTTTTTAGATTGCTCTCTTTTTCATGATCATGTAGCAGAACTCAAGAAAGTAACCCCTATCCTCTGTACTAACACAAAATCTGTCCAATTCTCTTATAGGAAAGATTCAGGAGTGGGTCATGGAAAGTGATGCAAAGTCTTCTACAGGGTATATCCATAAATATCCGTTCCCATGCCACTGAAAGACAGTTTAACTCCCATCAGCAAATTTGTTAGTTGAGTAATAAATATTTTCCTTCTGTTAGCAAGCTTTGTGCAGCTTTGTACTGACTTCAATATTTCAGCAACAATCAATATTCTCTTAATATTTTCATTTGTGACTTATCATAGAGACAGAGACTTCTAACCTGCTTGGATATTCTATTTCTACTTTTCCTGCTTTTCTAGTCGAGATCTGCAGTTCACACAATCTCATGATGACCATGATCTTTGTGGACTGAAATAAATTATTCAACACCCATTAATCTCAATGTTGTCTTAGCATGTCTATCTTTTCTTTTCTTTATTTAGTAAAAAGCTTACCTTGTTACTCAACCAGAGGTTCTTGGCCTTAGCACAATGGCAGATGCCATAGATTCCATTTGTCATAATAAAAAATGTAATTTTAATTAATGACGTCTCTACATAAATGAATCAGTATATACTACAGGCAAAAGATTAAATACAAAGGTCATGATGCACTTATGGTCGATCACAGTATCCACTATCCAAAATGTTCAGATATCTGAAGAAACCCATAGACAAGAATCATGACTTTATATCCTAAACAAGAAGAAATATGTTATTTTCATAAGCTCTCATTGTCGAAAGTTCAGAATTTCTGTCTCAGGTAAAATCAGTTTTTCTTCACATTACTTCTCTCATTCGCTAATCATGCTGTCTGACCTAAATGATCCCTAAACAGTTCAAGCTCCTGATCTAACTACTAGAAGATTATCAACTGATTTGGAACAGACCAGAAGATTGTATAGAAAATGTTGTTCAAAAAATAAAAGAAGGTTCAATATAAAAATTTACGTAATGTTTAAAAATAATGCGATGCCAAACGAGCATATGCAAGACAGTTCTGCTAACTAACCAGACCATCACCGCCGAGGGAACGGCCAACCTCAAGCTAGGAATTACATACTGAAAAGATTCCATCGAAAGCCCTTCCCAAGTGCTCTTGAACTTCTCTGCATAATTGACATAGAGTGCCAGCATCAACAATGATAACCATAATGATATGGAACCGGCGAGCGAAGTTCCTTTGAATCCAAGGCCCAGGACATTGATCAGTAAATATGTTATCCCAACATGGAAAATTAATGGGGGTACTGAACACACAACCAGAGGCATCACTACTGTTTGAGTCTGGAGAAATCTAATGACGCATTGCAGGTAGCCATAGGCAAAAAGTCCTGGAATCAGATATCTCAGATAGAGGCCAGCCATTTTTGATACTTCTGGTTCTTGATGCAGCCAGATCAATAAGGTCTCTGAATGGTACCATAATATGGATACTAAGATCGAAAAGAATGTGGTTATAATAACTGATGATTGTAGGTATATTCCTAGCGTCCGATACAACTTTGCACCGTATCCTTGACCACAAAGTGTTTCAAGAGCCCCACTTAAACCAGTCTGAGACAGAACATCACAGAAAGCAAAGAGGTGGTGAGCCAAGAAAGCAGTAATGCAATTTTCTTTCAAACCATATGATTCACTTTTACAAAAATTTGGCGACTTGTATAAAGAACAAACCTAATAAATCCACATAGGGACAGTAATTTGAAGCAGCTGCACTTGAACAGAATATGTAAGCAGCAAGGTGAAAAATTATAAACCACTTGAAATGAACGTTATGGGTTCTAAGAAAATCAAAATATATATCATCAAGTATACAATATCTTGTGCCTTGAATTATAATCAATAGTGTCAATTGGCACACCAACTTATTATGGCAGTACTAGTTTTGTAGATGTAAATTAGGGTCTACCTATTAATTAGCATTGCTAAGGCTTGGTTAAAGAACTCACTGTGTTTCACCTTGTCTATTGTGAAGGAAGACACGTTGCATAGCTTGATGGCAAAACATTTGTTTAACCTTTATTTTGTGTAAACCGAAAACTAAAGTCAATTATATAAAATTATAAACTCTAAAAGCAGCTATTGTTGACTTGTTAGACTTTCTTGAGCAATACACAGTAGTTGGAATACGAGACCAACTTTCCCTATTCTTGTGACACCAAGATGAGTAGCGTCAATTGGTCATTTTATGCAGGGTTATCTATTCATAGCAATATGAAGCTAGAGATTTTATCAAATTATGTCATTAGCTTTTGCTGTCATTTTTAATTATTTTTATTATTACAGCTAATAGCATTTCTCATAGCAGCCAATTATGTTGGGGTATGTTTGTTTAGGGGGAGTTGGACTCGAATGGGAATGGGAATGGGAATAAGTATCTCCTATTCCAGACATTTGGCTGGGGAGAGTCTCGTTCCCATTTCTATTTCAGAGGGCAACCCAAACTCTCTCCTAATATTCAAATCCAATTACAATTTCGGTCATGAACCAAACATATTGGAGTTTTCTATTCCAATCTAATTAAATTAGGATTCTGATATCAATTTTGGTCGTGAACCAAATGCGCCCTTACCATAAAGAAATCCAACCACTACACTGCACAGCAGATCATACAGAGATTCGTTTTCTGTCATAGATATGCCGAGATTTTGGCAGCTGCTATGGTCAGTGAGATATCGGAAGCATACAAACTCAAAATTAACTATTACTTTAGAATCTCATTTGAATATTTATCATTTAAGAAATAGTTAAGATCCTAAGAAACTTGACCATAAAAAAAAAACTCCATCCATATTTAAATATTATATCTGCTAATATATCGGAACATATCGGTTTATATCAGCCCGATATCGATACAAACGGATTTCGATGTCGCTCGCTTGTATCCGCACAACCTAAAATTATCTCTCTAAATAAAAAATACGAGTTAACCTACCAAATAAATAAAACAAGATATATGGAAGCAATAAATTCTTGAGCTCACTCACCATGAGAGCTATGCCAGTGACGGTACCCCAGGAATTGCCGAGGGTGGCGCCGGCCAGCTCGAGGTCACCGAGATGGCCGGCGAACATAACCGAGACAAGCGTGACGGCGTAGTAGGACATGTTGGTGAGTATCATGGGCAAGGCGAACAGCAGCTGACCCTTGGCCTCCTCCGCGTCCAAAATTCTCCTCCACCATCCCTCTCTTCTCCTCTCTCCTCCACCAGACTCCAACAAGGAAGAGGAAGACATGGCCCCAGATATTCCTCACCTCTTCCTTTCCTCTCCTGGAAGTGGAGTAACAGATAGCAATGAGATGGGTAGGAGAAGGACGGCAGAAAATGGGAAACGAAACAAAACTCGAAGACTGGCGCCGAGGGATGGCCGCAGGCTGGGCAAGGCTCTTCTTTTTTTACGGCCTCCCTTGATGTTGTTTTCCTCTCGTGTCGGCCCCACGCTATTTTATCCTATTATTTTATTTTTTTAAATAATAATATTATTAAAATTATTTAAGTAAATAACTTAATTTTAAAAATATTTTTCATGCATGCTTTTTTATTTTTTGCATGCTAGCCTTAAGCCCTCTACTGCATCAGGTGCTCTTGGAGAACGTCAGATCCACGGTAGATAAAACGCCACGCTGCTCTTATATCTCATTAATTTTTAATTACGCACTATCCACCGTACATATGCTTTGGCATTTGCATTGATTCATTCATACCTGGTGTATACAATAATTTCTCCTGCAGGCCGCTTCAACCCCAAGATGCCGCCCGCACCCCCCACGCCGGAGGCACCTCTTTCATTTTTTTTTATTTTTATTTTTTTTTGCTTCCTAAAGTTTAATTAGATAGCTAACTAAGAATGATTAAAATTAAGTATCAATGCCCACCACTTAATCACTTAATCATTTATTTAACTATAAAACTGAAAAAGAAGGCGTCGTTCAGCATGAGATAGCAGGAATATTGTTTCGATGCAATTAGGTAGTGATATAGTTAATTTTTAAATTTTATAATAAAAAAATATAACAATAAAAAAAGATAAAATCATAAGAGGAGAAAGATAAAATGGGGAGAAAATAAGAGGTGGCTTAACTAGTTGGATAAAATTATGATATGTTTGGTCGGAGAAAATTAAGCTCTAGGATTATTTGATTTGGAAAAGATCTTATATTTATTTTTATTTAAAAAAATATAAATATTTTAATTCTCTAAAATTTAGGCTCTTATCTAATATTTAAATTTTATTTTAATTCTAATTTTAATTTCAATCATAAATTAAAAATATTAAAAAAAAAGAGACCATTCTAATTTTCAATCTATTTTAATCCCGATTCTGCTTATGATTTCATAAACCACGTGTTTCCTTATTCTCCTTCTTGAAGTATCTTTAACTAAATTAGCTGGATAATTAACTTCTGTTAATTAGCTAAGTTTAACAGGCCAAAAGGTTGAGGTGTTTGCTTGGTTAAATAGATAACCACTACTTAATAGTTATTCGAAACCAAAAGCAGTTTGAACGTCAAAGTTAAGCATCTCTTTTGGGCCTTATTATCCTGCTCCAATTAAATAATTCCCCTTAGACTCTATTCTAATACTAACTTTTGTCTTGCGACTCTCGTCACTTTGATCTCTTTTTGGAGATTTTCCTCCGCTTCAACGCTTATTCTTCGTCTTCCGCATAACTTTTATTACTCCGATTAAAATCTTTTAACTCAAAAAATTCTGTAACAAACATAACCGGATAGCATGATTAACGATAGTGTTAAGTAAACGACCCTTCCAAAAGAGAGGAAACATTATTTATTTAAATAAATTATAAATAAGATTATTATTAGTTTTTTTTTTTTTTATGTGTGTAGTTAGTAAGGAAGGCAATTGCCATCCGAAATTTATTAAGATTGAAATAATTACAAAGAGTAGCAGCATCTATTTCCGTCTTAAAGGTACACAAAATAGAGATCAAAGAAAAACAGCAAAAATAGTAGCATGTGACTAGCAAAAATAGTAGACTATCAAGAAACAAGCAATAAAATCAAAATATAGGTTCTTAGCGGATTTTATACATCTAAAAGATTTTGAGAATCTATAGGTCAATAAATTTAAAAATATTTTATAATTAATTTTTTATAAAATTTTGAATTATCCTGTGGTTGGTTTTTTTAATAAGATTCTCAATTGCGACGTCGATTCTGGCGCACCATCGTATAGAGCACGTCACCGTAGCTTTTTCTGAGCTTTTTGAAAAGAGTTTCTTTCATATTTAGCTTGTTCAACAGCACCAACCATAAAAATTACTTGCTTTTTGCCTTTCAAATTCTTGCATCAAGCAGCCAAAAATATGTTATTCTGGTTGGCAATTGTCTATGCACGTGCATAGAAAAAATGCGGGCTAAAAAAAAGCAGCTGGGTTGGCAGCCAACACATTTCAATAAATATTTAATATTTATAATTTATTTTTTTTAAATTTTAAATAATAAAAATATTTTTTTAAAAAATTATGATATTCTGCATCAATATTATAACATAAAACTATAACTTTCTACATCACATATCATAGTTTCTCTTTTATAAATCATCAAAATAATATTTCTATTATTAAAAATTTATAAAATTCTTAAAAAATAAAAATATTTTTTTCACTTTATAACATCTTATGGTCAAATTATGACATCTTGTATAAAAAGTGATCATAAAATATCATAATATAGCATTGAATGCTATAATTTTTTAAAAAATAAAATTTTTTTTTTATCATTGAAAATTTTAACAAAAAAATAAAAAAATAAGTATTAAATATGCATGAAAAATTTTTAATGATAAAAATATTTTTTCTTCTTTATAATTTTTTTAAAAAATTATGATATTTTATTTAAAAAATTATAATTTTATCATAAAATACATCATATCATAATTTTTTTTAAAAATAAAATATTTTTATTATTTAAAATTTTAAATAAAAATAAAATTATAGATATTAAATATATGTTGCAAAGTAATAATTATATGATTCAATTAGATGAAATAATATTTTTTTTTTAGACGTTAAAAAAAAATTTCTCGCGGTTAGCAAGGTACAATGATGCGGAGCTCCTGTTACCAACCCAAATTCCTCGGGCCACGATCGAGACATGTTGTGCCGCTAAGCTGCGCCCCCTAAATTAACTCCTCGTACGCCGCTCGATTGGTGGTGGTGCAGCAATTTTGAGGGAGCATGAAGTTAAAATGAAGGTTGACGCTACACGAACTACCGAACAAAACCATAAATGGGAAACATGCCGGGGAGCCACGCCACGGGTTTTTCACGCACGTTCATAATAATTAAGCTGATTCTTTACACGTGTTTTGGAACAGCTCACGGTTGTATCCCATACCTTCTGATCTACTATACTAATTTATTAAATTATATTCATTATCTTAAACTAAATTAAATTTTTTGAAAAGATCTTTAAATTATAAGAAAAACTAAAATTTAGTTTGCAAACTATCTGAATCATTCTAACATTATCTTTAGATATATTTTTAATAATTTTTTTGCATTGAAAAATCTGATGTGGCAACTACCAATACTCATCTGGTGTAAAATTTACTCAGCTGATAGAAATCGGTATTGACATGGTATAAGATTTACATGTCATTAGCATCCATTGTTGATGTGGCATGGATGACATAGCATAATATCTGAAAATTTTTATTGTTATATAGCATGGATGATGTGATGGCATATATTATAGAATTTATTCTAAAACTATCCAATCATCGTGTGACACATTAGCACCATATAAGACATGGTATAGATTGGATGATGATGTAACATACTGAATAAAATTTTTTTATTTTACTGGCATGGCATGAGTAATAATGTGGCATGTATTGTAAAATATTTTCTTAAAATATTCAATCACTTAGTGATACATTAGCACCATAGGTGACATAACATAGATGATGTGGCATATAGATGATGGCATGACATAATAGATGAAAAAATTATTTTGTTGATATAGCATGGGTGATGAGATGGTATCTAGTGTAGACTTTTCTTCAAAAGTATCCAATCACCAAATGATACATGAGTACCCATATGCCATATCATTGTTCATATGTCACATAATCATCCACTTTCCATAAATTATATTTTTTATCCTCTAAGTTTTGTAAATATTTTTATATGGTCCTTATATTTTAAAAAATATTTAATTAGGTCCTTTGATTTCAAGAGTGATTTAATTTAATATTTTCGGCATGGTGGCAAAGAAGGTCATGATTCTAATATGGAACGAGTCATTGGATACATTTAAAAAGTCAAAAATGATAGTAGTATTCAAAATAGAGAGGCTAGGTCTAGACTCGGAGGTGATCTCAAAGCAAAGTATGCAACTTGAGATTAGGTTTAGACTTGGAGGTTAGGTCTAGACTCGAGGATCTGAAGATCGCTATTGTGAATATAGCGGAGATAGTAGAAAGTATATGGGCTCATATTTTTTTAGTTTCGCCATTCTATTGCCTAGTTTCTTCTTGAAAAAGAATAGATCGATAATCATGGACTATATAACTAAGGATTTTAGGCATTTACTCCGACCTAAGTAGAATAAGTCTCTTGATTAGAATCTCAACCATTGCTTTATAGTTTAAAAAAATCTCTAATTAGATCTTCTAATTTCAAGTATGATTTAATTTAAACTAATACAATTTCAATAATTAAAACTAATACAATGAGGTAATAAATATATTAAAAATAAAAAAAATTATATTGATAATATATTATTATATTGCCATTCTACTTCATTTCAATCATACTCTTAATCCATCATCTGTTTCCTCTTATCTTTTATCAGAATAAATATAAATACATATAAGAAAAAAATCTATAACATCATGATTCATATGTAACACCCCATCATATGGATGTAACAGAGATAAATATTGTTGTGGCAAGGCTTTAGATCATCGAAGAGAGCTCACGCCGGAGAGTTGATCTGGGTTGAGTCGATATAGATCATGAGTCAACTTACAAAGAAGTTTCAAAAATTGGAGTACCCTCCAATTTAGGACGCTCCGATGCTTGAGTGAGCTGAGGCCTTGAGAACAAACAGTGAAAATTAAAAATTAGAAGGCAAGAAAAGAGGATTTAAGTAAAAAAGGTTGAGATTCGATCTTTCTTGAGTAAAAAAGTCGAGAGCAGATTTTAGCAAAGTGTTGACTTTGTGAATCTTGTGCTTATCTTGAAGGAAAATCCTGATTTTTCGGTCCAGGTTCATCCAGATCTGATTAGATCAAGAGATATATTTCAAAAATTTTCTCTTGATCTCAATCAGATCTTGATATGTTTCAGATCTAATTCTTATTATTTTAATAAATAAAATAAAATAAGATAAATTAAATCAAATTTAATTTACCTGATTTGGGTAATCCTATTACCCTGTAGATGATCCTGATTGCAGCGGAAGGTTCTGGATCTTAGCCACGCAAGCGCCTGGCCTCTACCGGTATCCACTCGGGTTGGATCTGGAGATCCTCTTCTTCTCTATCACACCTCCAAAAATCAGATCTGGATCTGATCTGGAGGATCTTCAAAACTCTTTTGAAGATCTGCAGTCGTCCTTTTGCAGCAGCGCAGCCTTCTTGCTTTTGATCGCCTTTCCTTGATCTGAATCGCACCAAACTAAGTCCAAAACACCTTTTGGACGTGGAGAGCAAGAGGAGAAGAGACTATGGCATGGAGAAGGAGGGGAGAGGCAGCCTTGGGGCATATCTAATAGCATTAGGAATTAGGGTTGGGCGCAGGGTCTTATTTATAGACCTCTTGTGATCCAACTCCTCTTCCTCTCAACCAATCACAACCCTTTGTGAAATCAGATCTAAATCTGATTGGTTGGAATAGAGACCCCTGGATTCCTCCTTAGAGGGTGCCTAAGACCAGTCAAACTGGATTCTTAGTAGAACTCTGATTGGAATCCAAAAGGGAGGTGGAGTCCTTGTCCAACAAGGACTCCTAGGCGCCTCCTACTTGGGCTCACGCCACCCTTGGCGTGCGCCCTTCTCCTTGCCAGGTTCTGGCAGGGGGACAGGCCCCCACCAGCTCTCCAATAGGTGCATGACATGTGGTCAAAAGTCAAAGGGTCAATGGTCAACGTTTGACCAGTCAAAGGTAGACTTTTGACCAAAGTCAAAGAACAAGAAATGGCAGGTGACCAAAAATGGCAGGTAATGTCTTACAAATAAGACAACCTATTCTGACTTGGACAACCTCCAGTCAGACCATATGAAGGCCTCTGATTGAGCACAAACTCCTTTGGCTCAGTCAGGACAACTTATTTATGATAGTAAAAGAAGAACGTTAGGTTCAATCGAGTGCTAGCACGATTTCCTTGAACCTAATTGAATCTCATTCAGATCAATTGAACTAGATCAGTTCAATTGATGATCACCAGATTCAAACCCTTGTTTGTGTGACCCAGTTAGGTTCAGTTCTGTATGGTAATGGGATATGTCATGATCTCTATCATAGACATCATCGAAACTCCTTTCGATGGATCAGAACTCTTCTGATTCGAACAGCTAGAATGATCGATCATCTAAATCATTCTAATTGCTCCCAAAATCCACCAGTGACACCTAGCAGTATATGGTGGCAACCCATCAGAGCTGAATGCGAACCTCTTGGTGCAGCTACCTGTGTGATTAAGTTCTTCTATCTTGAGCCCCGATCAGATTAGGGTTAAGGTGAACTCGTCAAACCCTAGTCTCTGTCATATGATGTAATCATTCGATTCGAGTCCAATGTGAAAATCTAAATAGAAACTCTTTCTATTATTTCACTCTGCCATGGCCATGGGCTTCTGGACTTGATTCTCATGATCATCATAGGGCTACTCCTCTACCACCGAGGTAGATAGATCCCATCTTGATGCAATCCAGTTCCTACAATGAACATGCTATAGCCAACATACACCTCAGGGTTCCATATGGCTAGGAGACCGAGTAATGGTGTAGTCAAACTATAACACCCTCAAGGTGAACTGCCGATGCATCTCAGGTCAAAGAACCAGACACACTACTGCAGCATCGAGTCAGTCATTGACGAGAAGGTAGACTTCCTAATGACTACTCGAGGTGGTCACGCTCAGTGCCCTCGTTCTCTAACGAGTACCTGTACTCTCGCTCCGGTGTCTCCACACCGTAGACTCAAGACTCATCTACTAAAGAGAAGCGATCGTACACCAACCTTCCGGATCAATCACCATCCTCGTGATGATCCTATGGTCGGGAGCTGTTTATGAGTTAATAATGATTATTCATGTCTTAAATTTTCAACTCTTGAAAATATGAATTATCATTACCATTAACTCAAAGGATGTATCACAGACACTAAATACACATGTGTGATAGAAAATAACCCATTTCATTAATTATAGTCAAAATTACAATTTTGCCCCTAGAAGTGTATTACAAGTGTCAGCCAATTCTGGCTTCTAGGGCACATATATCTAACAATCTCCCACTTGTCCTAAAGCCAATTGGCTACAAGTCTAAGTCCCATCTTCTCAAGGTGGGCTTCGATCTTCTGCTGGCCCAACGGCTTTGTAAGTGGGTCTGCCACATTATCTGCGGAGTTGACTCTCTTGACCTCAACGTAACCTTTCTCAAGGTAATCGCGGATGAGATGGATATCACCGTTTGCTTGGAACTCTTCCAGCACAAACAGTCTGCCAGATGTCGACTTTCGATCATCTATATCGGACATGAAGTCCGAGTCTGTGTATCCCTGGAACTTGGAGTTCTCCATTACCAAAGACCAACATCATATCCTTAGTTCTTCTCAAGTACTTAAGGATACATTTCACAGAAGTCCAGTGTTCTTCACCTGGATTTGACTGATATCTGCTTGTGACACTCACAGCATGGGCTATATCAGGTCGTGTACATAGCATGGCATACATGAGGCTCCCTATTGCAGAAGCATAAGGGATCTTGCTCATGCGTTCTATTTCCTCAGGTGTGCTGGGGCACATCTTCTTGGAAAGATGAATACCATGTCTGAAGGGTATTAATCCCCTCTTAGAGTTTTCCATACTAAACCTCTTTAGTACTTCCTCTATGTACATCTTCTGTGAAAGTCCTAGCATCCTATTCGGTCTATCCCTATAGACCTTAATTCCTAGAATAAAGGATGCTTCACCTAGGTCTTTCATGGAGAATTCCTTAGACAACCACATCTTGACTGATGTCAACATGGGAATATCATTCCCAATAAGGAGGATGTCATCCACGTACAATACGAGGAAGACAACAGCGCTCCCACTGACCCTTTTGAAAACACATGGTTCCTCTTCATTTTTGATGAAACCAAACTTTTTGATCACATCATTGAAACGAGTGTTCCAGCTCCGAGATGCTTGCTTAAGTCCATATATGGACCTTTGCAGCTTGCAAACCTTGTGATCAGTATCACTGGATGTGAAACCTAGCGGCTGTTCCATATAGATATCTTCCTCAAGATATCCATTTAGGAATGCCGTTTTCACGTCCATTTGCCATATTTCATAATCGAAATAGGCTGCAACAGCAAGCAATGTGCGGATGGATTTTAGCATAGCTACCGGGGAAAAGGTATCCTGATAGTCAATGCCTTCACGTTGACTATAACCTTTTGCCACCAGTCTAGCCTTGAATGTCTCCACATTCCCATCTGCACCAATCTTTCTCTTGAAGATCCATTTACACCCAATAGGTACTATACCTTCTGGTGGATCTACCAAGGTCCAGACTTGGTTTGAGTGCATCGAGTCAATTTCTGACTTCATTGCCTCAAGCCATTTCTCGGAGTCGATATCTGATATCGCCTCGTTGTAGGTTTTGGGATCATCACCATGAGCACCATTACCTATGAGGAACATTTCCTCTACATCCTCTGAAATAATACCTAAGTATCTTTCAGGGGGACGGGAAACTCTTTCCGATCTACGAGGTGGAGGAGGTAGTGTTCTTATTGGCTCAACCTGATTTGGTTCCACTTGGTCCTTAGCTCGTTCTGCTTGTGAGACTTTCTCATCAAGCTTAATCTGCTTTCCAATGCCACTATCTTGAATAAACTATTTTTCAAGAAATATGGCATGTCGACTCACAATCACATTGTGGTCTTCTGGAATGTAGAAATAGTATCCTAATGACTCTTTAGGATATCCTATGAATCGAGCTCTAAAGGACCTAAACTCTAACTTGTCCGCTTGTTGTCTTTTGACATAAGCCGGACAACCCCAAATTCTGAGATGACTCAGACTTGGTTTCTTACCGTGCCATATCTCATACGGTGTGGTAGGAACGGTTTTAGAGGGAACCCTATTCAGTAAATAGATTGAAGTTAATAATGAATGTCCCCAAAGAAAATCTGGGAGGTCTGTGAAGCTCATCATGGATCGAACCATATCCAATAGAGTCCGATTTCTCCGTTCTGAAACCCCGTTGAGTTGAGGTGTTCCTGGTGGAGTCCATTGAGAGACTATGCCATTTTCCTTAAGATAGTCTAGGAATTCCCGGCTAAGGTATTCACCTCCTCGATCTGATCGAAGAACCTTAATGGGTTTTCCAGTTTGTTTTTCTACTTCATGTCTGAATTCTTTGAACTTTTCAAAAGCTTCAGACTTGTGTCTCATAAGATACACATACCCATACCTAGACAGATCATCGGTAAAGGTAATGAAGTAGACAAAATTGCCTCTAGCCGGCACATCGAATGGGCCGCACACATCAGTATGTACTAGGGCAAGGAGATCTGTGGCCCTCTCCCCATGTCCAACAAAAGGGAGTTTAGTCATTTTGCCTTGAAGACAAGATTCACAAGTTGGATATGACTCAAAAGTCAATGGACTCAATAGCCCATTTTTCTCCAATTTGTTAATCCTATCTTCTGCTATATGACCTAATCTCAGGTGCCATAGATATCTGTCGTTTGGACTATCCCTAGGTCGTTTGGCATTCACGTTTTGCTCGATAGTTAAAATAGGTACATCAATATGCAACTGATAAAGACCATTAACAAGGAAACCATTTGCAATTTTATTTCTTTCATAAAGAATGTTACAATGGTCCTTAAAGAAGGTGATCACATAACCTTCTTGTGCTAAGCATGAAACAGAAATCAAATTCCTGCTAGCTGCAGGCACATAATAACAGTCTTTTAAAACTAAGTCTAAACCAGATGGTAATCGCAGAGGGTATGTTCCCACGGCTACTGCAGCAACTCTTGCTCCATTACCGACGCGTAGGATCATGTCTCCATCCCTCAGCCTCCTGCTATCCTCAAGACCCTGCATAGAAGTGCACAGATGAGCACTAGAACCAGAGTCAAGCACCCAACTGGATGCAGAAGAAACCGTAAGGTTAGACTCAATAACGAGCATACCTCCAGAAGGACCTTCCTTCTTGTTCTTCAGGGTGGCCAGGTAAGTAGGGCAGTTCCGCTTCCAATGGCCGTCGCTGTTGCAATGGAAACACTTTCCTTTGCCATCGACCTTCTTCTTCGGTTCTGCCTTCTTCTTCTTTGATCCTTCTACCTTTTGCTTTTTCACAGACTTCTTTTTCTTTCCATAAGACTTTCTTTTGGAAGAAGTCCGTTCCATAGCAAGAACTGAGCCTTTAGAACCTTTCATAGAAAGCTCAGCGGTAACCAGCATATTCATCAACTCGGCCAAGGAATTTTGAAGTTTATGCATGTGGTAATTCATGATGAATTGCCCATATGCATCAGTCAAGGATTGCAGAATAATATCGTTCTGCAAATCCAAGTCCAACTTCACACCGAGCTTCTCAAGCTCTTCCATGTCCTTGATCATTGTCAGACAGTGATCTTGGACTGACTGCCCATCACGCATCTTAGCCTTAAAAAGTCATTTCGTGACTTGATATTTGGCTGCGCGACTCTGTTCACCAAACATCTCCTGCAGGTGAGCCAACATTTGGCGAGCAGTCCCGATATCTTCATGTTGGCGCTGGAGCTCATCAGACATCGAGCCCAACATGTAGTATCTGGCCTTATTGTCTTCGTCAATCCATTTTTCCAGAGACGCTCTCTGTTCAGTGGATGGACGAGCTGGTAAGGTGGGAGGGTCCTGGTCCAAAACATGTGTTAACTTCTCTGAACCCAAAACAATTTTGTAGTTCCTGAGCCAATCTTTATAATTGGGTCCAGTCAGTCTATGTGTGTCTAGGATACGTGCCAGTGGGTTGGACGCAGACATTTTCCTGTAGAGAGTCAAAGATTCTAGTTAGATACTGTAATTTTGACTTGACCAATTTGTTTAGGGATTTTATTTTTAAACAAATTAGCTCCCACTATTTTCTCGGATCCCTACACTCCCTCTGTAGAGATGCGAAAATCTCCGCGATTGATGATTTCTAGTGGGTGGTGCGGTCTCACCAACTGACTCATCACCTCACCTAACAGTTATTGGTGATGGGTTAGCCAATGAGTGAACAACTCTTGTTCAATGATTCTCTAATCATGGTGCACCCAAACTTGGTCTCTAATTCATGAATCTCACCGTATCCGGAATATTGATCCACTCCTTAGTTAAGTCAGACCCACCATTTGCATAGACTGGGTTCCTAATTGGGTCTCTCACCGTATCCGGAATATTGAGCCCAACTCATCCTCCAGCCCATAGCATCCAATGCCTAATAGACATGGTTGCGTCTTCCCGGTGCAACTGAGCCACTGTATCCAGCCGAGAACAATCAACCCCGGGAAGGGCCCGCACGTCTACAATGGTGGAAGACCTCGGACTTAATCTTTTCTTAGGGAGAATTGATTCAGGTCTCATTAAACTAGACTTGGCTTAGTCATAACAATTATGACTAACCTAGTGGCATGGGTCAGCTCGGATTATTGACCACCTCAGATCAGAACTGTGTCAACAGATATGGCCAGGTAAGTGAGACCGGTGGAAGGAATATGCCGTTAACTCGCACAAGAACGCATTCAGGTCGAGTAGCTTCCAATTAAAAACCAGTCGGTCGTCTGTGCCAAACTTACCTTAGACACCAAATTGTTGAGTCAGAACCAATTGGGTTAGCCTACAATCCAGACTCTAACCTCTGAGCCTAATTAGGTCTTGCTTGATCGTGACTCGATCTTGACCCAGACTTAATCCTATTAGGCTGGTCAATTTAAGCATTGTTGATCCCATCTAACCAACTCTTGATTCGGTTTGATCAACCGCTTAGACCTAATTGAGCTACCCAAGCCCGAACCCAGTATTATGAATATGTCTTAGATCTGAAATTCTCAATTTTAGACCTAATTAATATTCCATAAACTTAATTCTTAATTAAGTTGGGTTCATAAACAAAATATGCACAATAAATCCTAGGGTTTCAGGATCTAGGGTTTTGCAGAAAGTAAGTTTTGGGTTTCTGATTAAGGACGAACACGCAGCACCCCTACACGTCATAAGAACACCCCATCGAATGGGAAGAGAGGGCCTTTAAACCCTTCTTCGTTCTTATGACCGGACGGCCAAGAGGAACGCCTTAATCAGGAACATGTAAATCTACAAAACAGTTATAGATCTATATCATATATCTCATATACAAATTTAGATCTAATCAAGGCATATTTTGCATACATCTCATGTATCAAATCATGCATGTTTTCAGATCTAAATTATCACATAATAATCTAAAAAATTAGATTTAAATTGATCTAATCAAAATAAATTCTAATCTAGACAATTATGTAGAACTATTCTACAACTAGTCTAGTCATGCATCTATCATATCTCATATGATATTTAAAATTAAATAATTTTTATTTGCTGTTTATCAGATGTTATTATAACACTTATAATATCAGAAAATAGTAAATAAGAAGATCTAAAATATGATTTAATCAGATTAAATCAAAGACATGCAAAACTATTCTATAGAACTATTCTATTCTAGAACTAGTCATGCATATCTTCATGTTCTTAGATCCAAATCATTTAATTTTAATTTTTCTGATTTCAGATCTGATCACATCTCATGTGACATCTGAAATCACTTTATTTTCTAATTAAAATAAAATTAAAATCAGATCTAAACAATTTAGAACCATGGCTCTGATACCAGTTGAAGGGAAATCCTGATTTCCCGGTCCAGGTTCGTCCAGATCTGATTAGATCAAGAGATATATTTCAAAAATTTTCTCTTGATCTCAATCAGATCTTGATATGTTTCAGATCTGATTCTTATTATTTTAATAAATAAAATAAAATAAGATAAATTAAATCAAATTTAATTTACCTGATTTGGGTAATCCTATTACCCTGTAGATGATCCTGATTGCAGCGGAAGGTTCTGGATCTTAGCCACGCAAGCGCCTGGCCTCTACCGGTATCCACTCGGGTTGGATCTGGAGATCCTCTTCTTCTCTATCACACCTCCAAAAATCAGATCTGGATCTGATCTGGAGGATCTTCAAAACTCTTTTGAAGATCTGCAGTCGTCCTTTTGCAGCAGCGCAGCCTTCTTGCTTTTGATCGCCTTTCCTTGATCTGAATCGCACCAAACTAAGTCCAAAACACCTTTTGGACGTGGAGAGCAAGAGGAGAAGAGACTATGGCATGGAGAAGGAGGGGAGAGGCAGCCTTGGGGCATGGGAAATCTAATATCATTAGAATTAGGGTTGGGCGCAGGGTCTTATTTATAGACCTCTTGTGATCCAACTCCTCTTCCTCTCAACCAATCACAACCCTTTGTGAAATCAGATCTAAATCTGATTGGTTGGAATAGAGACCCCTGGATTCCTCCTTAGAGGGCGCCTAAGACCAGTCAAACTGGATTCTTAGTAGAACTCTGATTGGAATCCAAAAGGGAGGTGGAGTCCTTGTCCAACAAGGACTCCTAGGCGCCTCCTACTTGGGCTCACGCCACCCTTGGCGTGCGCCCTTCTCCTTGCCAGGTTCTGGCAGGGGGACAGGCCCCCACCAGCTCTCCAATAGGTGCATGACATGTGGTCAAAAGTCAAAGGGTCAATGGTCAACGTTTGACCAGTCAAAGGTAGACTTTTGACCAAAGTCAAAGAACAAGAAATGGCAGGTGACCAAAAATGGCAGGTAATGTCTTACAAATAAGACAACCTATTCTGACTTGGACAACCTCCAGTCAGACCATATGAAGGCCTCTGATTGAGCACAAACTCCTTTGGCTCAGTCAGGACAACTTATTTATGATAGTAAAAGAAGAACGTTAGGTTCAATCGAGTGCTAGCACGATTTCCTTGAACCTAATTGAATCTCATTCAGATCAATTGAACTAGATCAGTTCAATTGATGATCACCAGATTCAAACCCTTGTTTGTGTGACCCAGTTAGGTTCAGTTCTGTATGGTAATGGGATATGTCATGATCTCTATCATCGACATCATCGAAACTCCTTTCGATGGATCAGAACTCTTCTGATTCGAACAGCTAGAATGATCGATCATCTAAATCATTCTAATTGCTCCCAAAATCCACCAGTGACACCTAGCAGTATATGGTGGCAACCCATCAGAGCTGAATGCGAACCTCTTGGTGCAGCTACCTGTGTGATTCAGTTCTTCTATCTTGAGCCCCGATCAGATTAGGGTTAAGGTGAACTCGTCAAACCCTAGTCTCTGTCATATGATGTAATCATTCGATTCGAGTCCAATGTGAAAATCTAAATAGAAACTCTTTCTATTATTTCACTCTGCCATGGCCATGGGCTTCTGGACTTGATTCTCATGATCATCATAGGGCTACTCCTCTACCACCGAGGTAGATAGATTCCATCTTGATGCAATCCAGTTCCTACAATGAACATGCTATAGCCAACATACACCTCAGGGTTCCATATGGCTAGGAGACCGAGTAATGGTGTAGTCAAACTATAACACCCTCAAGGTGAACTGCCGATGCATCTCAGGTCAAAGAACCAGACACACTACTGCAGCATCGAGTCAGTCATTGACGAGAAGGTAGACTTCCTAATGACTACTCGAGGTGGTCACGCTCAGTGCCCTCGTTCTCTAACGAGTACCTGTACTCTCGCTCTGGTGTCTCCACACCGTAGACTCAAGACTCATCTACTAAAGAGAAGCAATCGTACACCAACCTTCCGGATCAATCACCATCCTCGTGATGATCCTATGATCGGGAGCTGTTTATGAGTTAATAATGATTATTCATGTCTTAAATTTTTAACTCTTGAAAATATGAATTATCATTACCATTAACTCAAAGGATGTATCACAGACACTAAATACACATGTGTGATAGAAAATAACCCATTTCATTAATTATAGTCAAAATTACAATTTTGCCCCTAGAAGTGTATTACAAGTGTCAGCCAATTCTGGCTTCTAGGGCACATATATCTAACATATCTCTGGAAGGATATCTTGCCCTTTTATTTATAGAAAAAATTTGGTTAGACCATTTAGGCTGTTTGGAATTTGTTAGGCTATTACTTTCTTGTAACAGACTTGCTAGCTTAGTGGTAGTTATGGATCGCTAGCCCATGTGAAGACCGGCTGTAGTATAGCTGGAGGATAACTATAGCCTAGCTAGATGATAGCCATATTAAGATTAGAGAGTTCTGGATTCTTTTTGATGATGAGTTGAATACTGTATTGGTAGGTTGGTTTTTAGTCGATTTCATTTTAAGGTAATGCTGTTGACGTTATCGCTAATTACTGACGAGGTCGGTGATAACCTGACCTCGGCATAAGGATGCTCTCAGGCATGGTTGCAATATTGAAACAGTGAAGATAGTCAGGATGGCGTATTACCGATCTCCTTGTAGATCGTTGACCGCTAGGTTAGTTGAAAATTGGTCTTGTTTCATAATAAGACTTAAACAAGCCATCAGGCCCACGGACATGGCTATGAGGGTGTAAATTATCGATGTGGCCTATTTATAAAGTGGTAACTATAGCTGTAATTTAGTATCTTGCTGATGCGAATCAATCAAAATTCTAGATCGGTATTAAACCAACCTAGATTCAATAATTGACGGTCACCATATTATCAATATATCATCAGATCAATGACCTCTCTAATGGTGCCATGTGGCTAATGATAATTGACTGTACCAATACTTGCCCTCCACTTTCTAGATCTGAAGTGAAATTCTCTATGATAGATGTGAAAAGTCATTCCAAAAGACATCTCTTAACTTATTCCATCGATAATTACATCACATGGCCACATCCATAATTAATTTTTTACTAATTTGAAATGATATGCCCCCTTGTTTGAAGAGACTCCACCATAGTCATCATATCTAATAATTAAGGAAGTATGGAGAGACAGAAAATCATCATTGCTTGCTCTACTGTATTCAGGCAATATGGGATTCATTGTTTTGTTGTTAATCATCTAAACCATTATGCGGATCGTGCTTACATGATTTAATCAGAATGGGATGCATTGAAATAGCTTTTCTGTAGTCATTCTGGATTACTGAGAAATGGCTTAAATCTAACGGTGGATTGATTAATCTAAACCATTGTCACCTTCTATAAATAGGACAATAACTATTTGAGAATCATTTTATTACTCTTTTCTATGTGGAGACTCTACAGAGGGAGTTCTAAAAACTTCCTAGCGCCTGTGCAACCAGAGAAGAAAGAGGTTTTGGCCACCATCGGAGCCAAGTGGAGTCACTGGAGCTAGAAGAGAAGCATACTTCAAGGTGTCTTTCCCTCTTAGGTAGATCCCTCGCTTCTATTTTCATTGTTAGAGCTTCCTTTGTTTAATTAGGATTTCTCCCCTTTGTTTCCTCTGTTTAACCTGTCTCTTTTCTTTTAGCTTCCTTCATCTTTTAAAAAATATCTTCTTAAGAGAGTACTTCCCATAGTGGTGATAAGAGAAAGGAGAGAGTTCTAAATGACCAAGAGATTTATTCTATCCAGCCCCAACTTGAGCTTGAGATGGCTGATCCATCTCGAGCGACCGCCGAGGCTAGTACCTTTGGCAAAAATGGTTTGGAATCTTCGATAAGAAAATTTTTGGACTATTTTGGTTTGTTGAGCCCTTAATCGTGACTGATTCTGATCTGGACAAGTTTAGAGATAAATATCTTATCCCTAACAATTTTTAACTGATAGCTCTTGGTCCGAATGACCAAGTCACATAGCCTTCTGAGGACTATATAGCTTTTTATGATGAGCACTCTAATCCGAACTGCGATTTTCTTTGCATCCTTTCATTTATAATATTTTAGATTTTTATAAACTTCATCCGACTCAGGTTACTCCTAATGTTGTTAGGATTATCTTGATTTTTATCATCGCTGTAGTTTTACTACCATAGATCTTAGGATTTTTCTCTTTAGTACATTATTCGTCCTAAAAAAATATCCAACAGAAAAGGATTGGTGGTACTTTTTACTCGGATCTCATTATAAATTCGGTCCTTTTCTTCCTTCTTCCATTCACAATTGGAAAAGTCATTTCTTTTTGGTTTCTTTGATATCCCTTGGGGTTTTTTAATTATAGTTGGGATAAACTTCAGCTCAAATGAAACTTCAATAACCAAATTTTGCCTGAGGACAAAAAATTCTTTGAAGAGCTACTGGGTATGAAAGTGCTCAAGCTTAGCCAGCTGATGATGGATCAGTCATTATTCAACTTCAGCATTAGCTAGATCTCTCCTCAGGGTGAGTTTGTCATTAGATTTTATTTTTTTCATGTGCATGGGCATTCTTCTGATCATTATTCCTTCTTTATTGTAACAACACTCATGAGGTTCGATCTAACAAGGTTGGTGGAGCAAAAGAAGAGAAAGCAAGAATCCACCAACCTTCCTACTATGAAGAGGGGGAAGGAGAAGAAAATTGCCAGTCCCATGTCGGTATCTCTCCAATTTGCTCCCATTTCTGCTCTAGGGCCATTATTGATAAATGCGGCCTCCATTCCTGCATCACTACTGGTGTCCAGGAGATATCAATAATCTACCGAGGTGGCCCATCCACCACCCAAAGAACCAGTAGCTCATTCGAGATCGAGCCCTTCTATTGCACCATTGAGGTCCAGCCTTACTGCTGCACCAGCCTTGGCATCTACTAGACTATCTCAATCCACTGGGGGGTCAAGGATTCTCAAGGTCGATCTGCCATCGACCTCTACTGAAAAGCTTGATCTTGTCCAAGCTTCCCTACTCGAGACGCCGAGACTTGGTAGGGACCTATTGTGTGCAATGATGCTATAAATGGGATCTAAATTTCTAGAGGAGGGATCTCGGATTGGAGGAGTTGATCAAGTACGACTTCAATAGTATTTTGGACGTAAGCCCTCTATCTTTTTTCTCTCTTTTCTTTCTTTTCTTCTTCTTCTTCTTCTTCTTCCTTTTTTACATCGCTCTTTTCTTTTAGTCCGCCGTATTTTTCAGGCTTCTTAGCGAGTACATGATATGGTTTTTTGAAAATAAGAAGATTATAGAAGAGGGGTTACAGTCTGCAAAAGATTGCATGAAGGCGATAGAAGAAAAAGCTGTGAAGGAGGTCAAGATCATCGAGGAGCTGAAGAAGCAGCTCCAGAAGAAATTGGTCATAATAAAAGAGAAGAATAAGGCTTTGATAGACCATCAGAGGAAAGCCAATGAGGGAGAAAAGAAGTTGCTAGAGCTACAGCAGGAGGACTCCAAGATTCCTGAGCTAGAGATAAGGTGAAGGAGCTGGAGGAGATAGTGGCCTCTCAGGATGATACAATGGCAGCCTGAGATAAAGCCCTTCTCATGTATCAGAAAGATATCAAGAGATGGAAAGTTACTATTACCAAGGCTGTTGAAGACTATAAATCCTCAAAAGCTTTTCAGAAGGAAGTCACAGAGGCTTTGAAGGAGGCTTTTGATTGTGGGTTTGCAAACTGCAAAAGTTTGGTCAAGAAGCTTTTTTTTGACTTGGACTTGAGTGGTATTACTCAAGAGACAACTATTCAACTGATGTCAAAGACTTTTGCCCAGCCAACGTCAGACATGACCCCTTCTACAGTCATACCCCAGCTTGCCCTCAAGGTGGCTCTTTAATAGCTTTCTCTCACTCCTGCCAACACTCTAGCTGTTGAGGTCATTTCAATAAAGTCCCCAATTGGTGACCAGACAGCTGCTTCTGCTCAAGCTCCATAAGCAGATGCTTGATTTTGTAATCTTCTTTCTTTTCATTTTGTTTTGCTATTACTGTATCAGCCCAACTTGGGCTTTTGTACAAAATTTTCAAAGTAATGAAGAAACTTTTTGTTCATGATTGCTTCTTAATCATAGTTTGTGATGTTGGATATTTTCAATCTTATATTACCCGATGTGGGTTAGGATTGTTTCTTAATCCCAAATTTTTTTTAAGTTATCCATAACATATAACATCTGACTTTGATCAGATTTATAATAATATTGATTGACCTCGATTGGATCATGATGTGAATTGATTCAGCAAAGTATGCATCAAATCAAATAATTAAGAGATGATCAAACTTTAAGAATTCGAATATAATAGAAGTTTAGGAATATCTCTACTTAAATTCAGGATTGGCAGGTCAGGTTTTCTTTTTATTTGATAGGATTTCAACCAGCTGCTTCCCGCTCTCTTCCCTTTTTTAAAGATTTTGGAGAGTATATGTTGCGGTCGAGTGGCTAATATTTTTAGCTTTAACTCGAATATCTTCAAGTGTGAACATGAAATTAAAGGGAGTTATAGTAAACTTTAGAGATCCAATTGAGAGATTGGGTATCCCATGATTTTAGTTTGTGAGGTCCCATCCGGAGATTGGATATCTCATGATTTGAGTTGTGAGGTCCAATTTGGAGATCGGATATCTCACGATCTAGTTTGTGAGGCCCAATCAAGAGATTGAGTGTCTTGGTTTGTCCTCATTTGGTCGAATATTATAGCCTCATTTGGACAAACTTATTTTTACCTTATCTTCGTTTGGCTAGATACCATAGTCTCATTTGGATAGGTTTAAATTTTCATCTTGTCGTCATTTAGTTGGACAGTATAACCTTATTTGGACAGATTTAATTTTTATTTTATCCTCGTTTGGTTGGACAACATAGCCTTATTTGGATAGGTTTGATTTTTCACCTTATCCTTATCTGGCTGGATAATATAGCTTCATTTGGATAGATTTAATTTTTATCTTATTCTCATTTGGTTGGATAGCATAGTTTCATTTGGATAGGTTTGATTTTTACCTTATCTGGATAGTATAGCCTCATTTGTATATGTTTGATTTTGCTCGATTTTCTACTGAGGTGGTCGAGAGATGCCTTTAATATTTTGGAATAGAAATCTATCTTGATTGAGAAAAAAATTTGAAGCTTTTATTTAGAATTTATTGATGGTACAATATGAGATTCTTAGCATTCCATGTCCTTGGAATATTTGAGCCATCTAAATTTTTGATCCTATATGCCCTCGGGCGTATCACTTCAGTGACTCAATAAGGCCCTTCCTAGTTTGGGGCAAGTTTTTCTTGCTCCAAAGGTTTTGAGACTTTAGCTCGATGAAGAATCAGATCTTTCTTGTGAAAAATTTTTGGTTTTGCTCAGGCATTGTAATATTTGGTCACCTTTTATTTGTTGGTCGTCATGCAAAATTGAGCTCTTTCTCTGGTTTATTCTAGTAGATTCAGGTTGGTTCTCAATCAATCTAAATTGCTTTTATCATGAAAATTCTCTACCCTTGGTATCAAAAGATCAATTTATACAGGTATTATAGCTTCTACCCAAAGGTAAGCTTAAAGGATATTTCTCCGGTCGATCACCGAGGGATGGTTCTGCAAGCCCAGAGAATATTGTATAGTTCATCTGCCCAAAGATCTTTGACTTTAGTGAGTCTTATTAAATCTTGGAGGATAATTTGATTTATAACCTCGACTTCTCCATTTAACTGTGGATGTTGAAGGAACCTGATCTAGAATTTCAGGACTAGATCTTAAAACTTTTTAAAGATCTGGTAGTGAAAGATTAGAATAAATCAAAATTTATTTTTAAAATCAGAGAATAATCTAGATCTAATATTCTATTACATGATTATAGAATGAGATTAAATCATAAATCAAAAACATATGATAGAGAAAAAGATGTTGATCACATCAACACAGATCTACATTAGATCTATTGGATATATATAAGATAGGATCAAATCCATATTATCTATGCAAGTTAGACATTCTAACTTGCTGATCTGGGCTGAAGGATGAAGCTCCCAGTCGCATACACGTTCGGCCTCTAAGAGATATCCACATGAGCCCATGCATCCCAATCAGAAGTCTGATGCAGAAAATTAGCATAGTATACTAGTACTATGCTGATCATTCTTTGATGGTCGATTTGATATTTTTTTTTTAGATTTAGACTGTCCAAAGATTTGAAGGAAGAGGAGAGATTTTAGATCTAAGATACCCTCAAAAAAATCTCAAAAGTGGAGGAAAAAGGATGCATGGAAGAAACCCTAGAAGAAGACCCTCTTCTTCTTCTTTCTTTTTTCACCTAGACACCTAGATTGGTGTCTATGAAAACCTAGTGCCTAAGAATATTTTCTCTATAATTTTTATATGCCCAAAACCTCTCTCTATGGTCTATAATCTCTCCAAAAATTAGACCAAAATGACCCATATATATAGAGATATGGAAGAATCTTATCTAGGTCAAATTTCTAAATAAGGTAGGACCATATTTGGCAAGTTGTTGGGGCGCCCAATACTTGGGCACCCCCTCCTTATCCCATGCCATGGACTACCTGATAGGCACACAAAAATTTTCTTTTTCTATCATAGAAAACCAAAAAAAAATCAGGTGGGGGGTGGCAGAAAAAAAGGAGTTTTAGTTTGTTGGGATTCTTCCTTGCACTAGGCTTATCCAATAAACCAATTGAACTTGATTCAATCAAGTCCAAACTAAATTTAATTAAATTATATTTAATTAGACTTAATCTTAATCCTCTAGCTTAATCAAATTAAGCTAATTAGTAATTTAATTGCTAATCGATCCTTCTGCAATACTTGCACTAGGTTAAACATCAATCGTATTGATCGTTTAACCCTATAATGATTCTTAATCATTGATCAACCATCCAATCAATCATGAACTCTAATATGTGTGATCTTCATAGGTCTGAACCTAAGTCGGTAGCATAGAAATAAATTTTTGTATCAATTGAAGTGATCATTTAGCAATGGTATCCGATAATTAGATAGGTCGAATGTGTAGAATCACATCCTTAGAATTCATGTAGATATAGTTTTCATATAATTTATCTTCTTGATCAAAATACTTATAGGATACCTCAGAGTTCAATTATCAACTCTGATCAGACTGTCCACATTGTATTTCAGAATATCAAATCCATCTTATGGATTACCTTAGCCAAGATTTTGCTATATTGAAATATAGTGATACATTCTTCTCCAACTCTTAGAATGGTCAATCTCATCTTGATCATATACTGACTTCGCAAGTACTTGACTATGCTCAAATAGTGATACATTCTTCTCCAACTCTTAGAATGGTCAATCTCATCTTGATCATATACTGACTTCGCAAGTACTTGACTATGCTCAAAAGCCTTCTATTACTGAATTAAAAATTCAATTAGTCTGGTACCAAAGTATAGTGAGTTGCTTGCAAGCTACTAAGGTGATATCAGGTCTAAGAGATGCTTATACCTATATCCCATCAGAGATATTCTCGATAGTAGAATGCTCTAGAGTTGGTCATGTTTAGTGATGATGTACCCCTACATCTCACTTATATGCTATACCAGTATCTCTACACTCCTTGGTTAAGAGGATAACCAACCTATATGGCACATAGCGATCTATGCTCGATAGACGCTGTTATCCTAATTAACAGCCTATCATTTGAACGTGAATAATTTTGAGGACTAATCGATAAATCTTCTCTTTATCAAACCTAAATAGTCCTAAGAACTTCATCACAATAATAAAGTTCATTAGAAGATGGAAACTTATGATGAAAAATATCAAAATATATTTTATTAATTAATAAAGTAATTATAATTATAATATAGCTTAACCATCAATAGGTTGATGATTGGCTTTGAAACATATTTTTCAATAACTCTTACTTATCCTAAAGCCACTCGGTATAGTATCTAATACCCATCTTTGACTTATGGTTGTCGAACTCCTTAACTGCTAGGGCTTTAGTGAAGGGATTAACTAGGTTCTTCTCTCTATCGATCTTCTAAAGATCGACGTCACCTCGATCTACGATCTTTCGGATCAAGTGGAAGCGGCATAGTATGTGCTTGTTCGCTGGTGTGCTTTTGGTTCCTTCGCCTGAGCAATGGCACCAGTGTTGTCATTGTAGAGCAGGATCGGACCATCAAGGAAGGATGCTACTTCAAGCTCGGTAATGAACTTCCTTAGTCATATAGCTTTCTTCATGGTATTTGATGCTGCGATGTATTCTGCTTTACAAATAGAGTCTACCATAATATGCTGCTTGAAACTATTCCAGCAGATGGCTTTATGGACTCCATTTTGGACTTCATAGTCTCAAGCCATTTTTCAGAATTAGGTCTCTGCATTGCATCCATATAGGTGATTTGATCCTCATCATTCTTATCGAGTTCGATGGGATCACCATCCCGGACCAAGAAATCATAGTATCTATCTGGCTGATGCGATATTCTATCGAATTGCCTTAATAGTGTAGGTACATTAGGCTCCAAATCTGATCTAATCAAATCTGACTTAGGTTCAGCTATAGGTGTCGATCTTTCTACCTGTTGAACTTTATCAAGTTCAATCTTAAAGGCAATAGTTTCTTCACTAATTTTTTTTTTTTCTAAAAGGATTGCCTTAAGACTGACGAACATCTTTTGTTCTTCAGTATAGTAGAAATAGTAATCCTTAATTTCTTTGGGATACCCTATAAATACATACTTATCAAACCAGGATGCAAGCTTATCTGTATGCAAACGTTTGACATAGGCCGAACATTTTCAAATCCATAGGTGAGAGAGTGTAGGTCTATGCCCAGTCCATATCTCATATGGAGTCTTTGTAATAGATTTACTCCGTACATTGTTCAATATATAACATACAATCTCAAGAGTATAACCCCAAAATAAAATAGACAGACTAGCAAACCCTATCATGGATCGAACCATGTCTAACAAGATTCGATTTCTCCTTTTCGATACACCATTATGTTGTGGTATTTCTGGAGGAGTCTACTATGAGAGAATCCCATTCTCTCCTAGATATATCAAGAATTCACTGGATAGATATTCACCTTCTTGATCCGATTGAAAATTTTTAATACTCTTTCCAGTTTATTTTTCTACTTCACTTCAAAATTTTTTGAACATTTCAAATGAATCCGACTTATGTTTTATCAGATAGACATATTCATATCTAGATAGATCATCTGTGAAAGTGATGAAGTAGAAATATCCATCTTTGGCACCTATGCTCATTGGTCCACATACATTGTTATGTACAAGACCTAAGAGTTTAGTGGCTCTCTCATCTTTTTCAGTAAAAGATGACTTGATCATTTTTTTAAGAAAATAGGACTCACAGGTTGAAAGTGATTCATAATCACTGACTTCTAGAAATTTCTATCAAGTCAACCTATTTATCTTATTCTTGTTAATATGACCTAGCCTACAGTGCCATAGGTAGATATCAGAGACATTATCTAATCTAGAATATTTTTTAGAAGTGTACATTATACTTACAGATTGTGATAAAATGTAAATACCATTTCTTTATTATCCTTGCATTATTATAACATCATTCATAATGATATCACAATAATCTTCCTTTATAGATAAGTGATAACCATCTTTGGCCAAAAGGCTAATAGAAATTATATTCATCAGAAAGGAAGGATAATAATGACATTCATTTAAAAAAATAATATTAGTATTGAGAATAAGTTGAACTATTTTTATAACTAGAACTGGAACAGACCTTCCATCTCCAACATTCAGGAATCGCTCATTATTTTTAAATTTTCTACTAATTTGAAGTTCTTACAACGTATTGCAAATATGGACTAGATTTTCAATATCTAATACCTAAGTAGAAATATCACAAATAGAGAAATTATAAGGTGTTATCATATAACATCCTTGATCAGTAATTACTTGCTCATCTCTCTTATTCAGTCTGTTGAGGTCATGAAAATCAAGATACTAAGGATAGTTCCTCTTTCAATACCCCTGTTTCTTATAGTGGAAGCATTCTGCCTGATCTAGATTATTCTTGGATCTTATATTTAAACTAGGCATAGAGGCCTTAGCATGAACTACTTCATGCTGTTGAACAATATTCAACTTTCAATATTTATTATCGAAGTTGGATCCCATAAGTTTATTACTATCTAACAATGAATGGAGCAACTGTGGTTTGAGTTTAACTACATAAAGGAGAACCAAAAGTCTAATTAGTAATTGATTCATTAAACCAAAAGATTTAGACTTTAATCAAAAGATTCTTTCACTATTTTATTCGAACTGATAGCCTCTACCTCCAATTCGAGAAATTATCCTAATTTCTTAGTGGGTGCTAGAATCCTAATTTCTTAGTGGATGCTAGAATCTACATAAACTGCACATAAGCCTAACTATGATTGGTCAATCCATTTACATCTAAGAGTAGGTTCATAATCAATTATTTTTTAAAATAATTTTTAATAATTTAATTTTGCTCTAATATCTTTTTAGTAGGCTAGGGCCTCTATTGAAAGTTTCGGTTAGGTCCAACTATTAATATGATCATACTTGATCCATCTAACTAATGAATAATTAAGCCCAACTATGATTGATCAACCTAATCGCCATTTAGAGAGACGTGGCCAAAAAATTATATTATGAATGATAATCTCATTAGCGGATATGCACTAGGTCTATGAGCCTCCAATGTTTATCCAACTAATGGATCCATTATCATTCATTTAATGGAGGCTATAATCTAGTTATCATCATAACTATTTCATTTTAAGGATCTAATAAGTTTTGAGTATTTTAATTTAAGAAAGAGAGAAGGTCAGATGAATCGGCTTATCATGATCCTTCCACTAGTTTCACTAAGTCAGCTTAAGGAAGACTATTAATAAGCTAGTCTAGGAGCACCTAAATCAGTCACACTGATTTACCTAACTGATAGGGTTAGCTCGAATAGTCAAGTGATTCGATCAAAATATAATTTCACCAAGAGGTCAAGTAAGTTCGATCAGTGGGAGAGTCTGCTAAAGCTTATCTTAGACACCTTTGAAAATGGCCAAGTAAGCGAGCTGCCAATTAAAGACTATCGATCTAGTTTATCTTAGACACCAACTAGTTTAATTAATCTCGATTAGATCAATCTAACAGTTCGTGCTAAATGCATAGCCAAGAATTAAGTCTATCTTGGATCTCGTTAAAGATATGGACTTGATCAACTACAACTATTATAATTGATCTAGAGAATTCTTGACCTAATCTAAGATAATAATTAATTAAATTTAGTCAATTCTCTAATTAAGTCCATTCTTTAATCTAACCCTAGGTCTAACCTAATTAATGGACCTAATCCCCACTAACCTATTTAGTCCAATGTGTTATGATTTGTGTTTTAGGATCTTCAATTCACAATCTTAAATCCTAATCAAACAACTTCTTAATTCTTAATTAAGTTTTGAGCTGAGGATTGGAGTTCAGCTTTTTAAAAATAATTTTTATATTTATAAAATATTTTTATAATATGATTCTACCAACTAAGTTGCATATTTGATTCATCATCAATATGCAAATAAGATAAGCATGAAACTACTTTAGATCTAAACTAAACAGGTTCATGTAATTGAAATAGTTTCAACTTCAATCAATTATAAATTATCTTAGATCAAATCTAACATATTTATGATGATTAAAATTAAATTAAAATATTTTTAATCAATCATAAAATTTTTTAGATCTAATCTAAAATTTTATGATCAATGTTTTAGATTAGCACGTACTAGGACAACCTCTCCACTGTAAGGCATAAATCTTATAATAGGACAACCTTATAATTAGTCCGTACAATCTAAAATTTTTATTTTTAGATTTAAAATATTTTTAAATCTAATAAATTATAAATAAAATTAGATCATATCCAATAAATTTATGATAAAAAATAGATTTACATGAATTAGGACAATCTTTTCATTGTAAGGGATAAATCTTACAGCAGGACAATCTTATAATCAGTTAATATGATCATGATTTTTAATTTTAAATTTAATAATCAGATTATAAATTAGATATAATCTAAGAAATAATCTAAATATATAAAAATAATCATATAATAATGAATCTAGACTCTCATTCTAATTGAAGAAACCAGATCTAGGATTTCAGGACTAAATTTTGAAACTTTTTCAAGATCTGGTCATAGAAGATTAAAATAAATTGAAATTTATTCTTAAAATTAGAGAATATCCTAGATCTAATATCCTATTAGATGATTATAGAATAAGATTAAATTAGAAATCAAAAATATATGATAAAGAAAAATATGTTGATCACATCAATACAAATCTACATTAGATTTATTGTATATATGTAAGATAGGATCAGATCCATATTAGCTATATAAGTTAGACATTTTAACTTGATAATCTAGATAGAAGGATGAAGCTCTGCTGCACAAGCATCAAACCTCTAAGAGATATCCACACGAGCCTCCGAACCCCGATCAAAGGTCCAATGCAGAAAATCAGCACAGTATGCTAGTACTGTGTTAATCCTTTTTTGTCGATCAATCCAATACTTTTTTCTTCTAGATTAAACTCTCCAAAGATCAGAAGAAAGAGGAGAGATCTCTAAATCTAATACACTCTTAAGAAAATCTCAAAAATGGAGGAAAAAGGATGAATGATAGAAATCCTAGAAGAAGACCCTCTTCTTCTTCTTTCTTTTCTCACCTAGACACCTGGATTGGTGTCTATGAAAACCCAGTGCCCAAGAATCTTTTTTCTATGATTGTCACATGAAGAAAACCTCTCTCTAATGTTTATAGTCTCACCAAAAATTAGACCAAAATAAGTCATATATATAGAGATATGGAAGAGTCTTGTCTAGATCAAATTCTTAGATAAGGCAGGACTATATTTGGCAAGTTGTTGTGGCACCCAACACTTGGGCGCCCCCTCATCATCCTATGCCATAGACCACCTAGTAGGCACACAAAAACTTTCTTTCTCTATCATAGAAAACCAAAAAAAAATTAGGTGGGGGGCAGCATAAAGAAAGGAGTTTTAGTTTGTTGGGATTCTATCATATAGAGTCTAAACAAACCACAACAACTTACCTTCTATAGACTTGGTCCATAACTTATTCCAAATAAGAGAGAGAGAAGGAGAGTGGGCATGCGTGAACCATCAGGGAGAGAGGATTCTATGCCAAAATAGAGAGAGTGTGGGACATGGGGGGTGTGGGGCAAAGTAGTGCAAGGATGGAATCCTAGTCTTATTAGGATTCCATATATGACTTGGTCAAACATTGATTTCTCAAACCAAATTAAATCAGAAGTAAACCAATTCAATTAAATTAAATTTTAACTTAATTAAAAATTAAATTAAATTAAATTAAATTATATTTAAATTTAAATTAATTTTTTAATTAAATTAAAAATTAGGTTGACCCAAGTCCTAGTTAAACTAGGATTAGTTTTTTCTTGCACTTGACTTATTAAATAAACTAATTAGACTTGATCCAATCAAGTCCAAACTAAATTTAATTAAATTATATTTAATTAGACTTAATCTTAGTCTTCTAATTTAATTAAATTAAGTCAATTAGTAATTCAATTGCTAATCGATCCTTCTGTAACACTTGTATTAAGTTAAACATCAATCGTATTGATCGTTTAACCCTAGAATGATTTTTAATCATTGATCAACCATCTAATCAGATCATGAACTCTAATGTGTGTGATCTTCATAGATCCAAATCTAAGCTGGTAGTATAAAAATAAATTCTTATATCAATCAAAATGATCATCTAGCAATGGTACCTGACGATCGGATAGGTCGAATGTGTAGAATAATATCCTTAGAATCTATGTGGATATAGTTTTCATATAATTCATTTTCTTGACCAAAATGCTCATAGAATATCTTAGAATTCAACTATCAACTCTGATCAGACTATCCATATTATATTTCAAAATATCAAATCTATTTCATGGATTATCCTGGCCAAGATTTTACTATATTGAAATACAGTGATACATTCTTCTTCAACTCTTAGAGTGGTCAATCCCATCTTGATCACATACTAATTTTGTAAGTACTTGACTATGCCTAAAAGCCTTCCATTATTGAATTAAAAATTCAGTTAGTCCGATACCAAAGCACAGTAAGTTGCTTGCAAGCCACTGAGGTGATCTCAAGTTTAAGGGATACTTATACCTATATTCCATCAGAGACATTCTTGATAGTAGAATACTCTAGAGTTTATCACGTTCAGTGATAATGTATCTCTACATCTCATCTATATGGCATATCAGTATCTCCATACTTCTTGATTAAAAGGACAATCAAGTTGGTCACGTTCAATGACGATGTACCCCTACATCTCACCTATATGCCATACCAGTGCCTTCACACTTCTTGATTAAGAGGACAATCAACCAATATAGCACATAGTGACCTATATTTGATAGATGCTGTCATCTTAATTAACAGCCTATCATTTAATCATGAACAATTTTAAGGACTAATCGATAAATTCTCTCTTTATTAAACCTAAATAGTTCTAAGGATTTTATCACAATAATGAATTATATTAAAAGATAAAAATTTATGATAAAAAATATTAAAAATATATTTTATTAATAAATAAATTAATTATAATTATAATATAGCTCAATCATCAATATACTAATGATTAGCTTTGGAACACATTTTCCAATAGATGTCCTACTGAAGTGAGCCTGTGGTCAATATGTAGCTCAGAATAAAATTTTTAAACTTTGGATTATCGAACTATCATCCATTGTCAGTAATAATAACTCGAGGTAGGTTGAAATGATAGATAATTGACTTTCAGATAAAGTCTTGTATTTTCTTTTTTATGACTTTTGCTAACAGTTCAGCTTTTATTTATTTAGTGAAGTAATCAATGACCACTATCATAAATTTTCTTTGTCTTGTTGCTATTTAAAAGGATCTGAGAATGTCTATTCCCCAAATGGTGAAGGGCTAAGAAGCTGTAATTAATGTAAGCTTGGTAGCGGGTTGATGTTGAATATTTACATACCTTTGGCACTAGTCACATTTATTGACAAAGTCAGCTATATTTTTTTGAATAGTTGGCCAGTAATAATTCTGTCGAATAACTTTGTAGGCCAATGACCTCTAAGTGACTGCCATAAATTTCTTCGTAGATCTTTCGAAAAGCATAATCAGCTTCTGAGGGTCGTAAGTATCAGAGTAATAAAAAAGAAAATGATCTTTTTTATAATCTTTCTATCCAGAGTGACATACCATGGGGCTTACCTTTTAATTTCCTTACCTCAGTAGGATCATTCGGTAGGGCTCCCTTATCAATGTAATCCATCAAAGGATCTATCCAGCCTAGTTCATGGTCTACTTGACTAATCATCAAAATTTTTGTACTAGATTTTTCAAGAACTTCAATGAATACTTTCTGATTGAGTTCAAAAAAATTTGAGATGGCTAAATATAACAGAGTATCAGCTCGGATATTCTCCGATCTTGGTATTTTCATGATTTTAAAGTCTTTAAAGCTTTTTGATAACTTTTTCACATTATGCAAATATTAAGACATGATGGAATTTTTGACTTCGAATTGATCTCATACCTGTCTGACAACAAACTGCGAGTCTATAAAGATCTTGATCTCTTAACATTAAGCTCTTTCGTCATTTTAAGTCCTGTAATAAGGGCCTCATATTTGATGCCATTATTAGAAGTTTTGAAGTTAAATCTCAGAGCATGCTCGATGACAACTCCTTCTGGACTGGCCAAAATTAAACTAGCTCTACTTTTCTTAGCATTCAAAGCTCCATCGACATGCAGAAATCAATAAGAATCCCTAATAATTTCTTCTAGGATTTCTGGAGCTAATTCTTCTTCTGGAATGGAGCATTCTATCATAAGGTCAGCTTACACTTGAGCTTTCATAGAAGGCTTGGGCTGATAATGAATGTCAAACTTACTGAGCTTAATGGTCCATTTAGCCAATCGACTGGATGTGTTAGGGCACTGATGAACTAATCTAAATAGTTGGTTAGTTAAGACTATAATGGAGTAAGCTTGAAAATATAGTCGGAGCCGCTTGGCAGACGTGATCAGAGAATATATTTTTTTCTTGATCTTAGAATACTGAGTTTTAGTATCCCACAATAACTTGATGGTATAATGGATTGGCCTCTATGTCTCTACATCATCTTGAACTAAAACCAAGCTAATAGTGTTAGGTAAAATAATAGATATATAAATAAATTCTCATCTTTAATTGGCTTTGATAGTAATGGTACTGAGCCAAGATATTTCTTGAGGTTGTCAAAGATAGATGGACATTTCTCTGACCATTTAAAGTCTTCAATTTGTTTCAATGTCTTAAAGAAAGGGAGGTATTTTTTAGCTAATTTAGATATAAATCTATTGAGCGATGCCATCCATCTAGTGAGTCGTTGCACCTTTTTTACAATGCTTAGAGGCTTTATCTCAAGCAATGCTTGAATCTTTTCAGATTGTATTTGGTAGCCAGCAATCTATTCAAATTACTGATAAATTAAAGAAGGATAGATTGCTAATAATTTAAAAGAGTTCTACCAGATTACTGTATTTGATATATCTTTTAAGTTAATAATCTAGATTACCAGATAATCCAGATTATCTTTATTGAGATAATCTGAATTACCAAGTATAGGGGTGGCTATCTAGATTATCAAATATCTTATAATCTAATAATGACATATTTAGACAAAAATATCTTCATAAAAAATATAATATAATAATATAATAATATATGATAATATAATAATAATATATTATGATAAAATAATATATTATAATATAATATTATATTATAAATATAAATATATATTAGAATATAATATATTATACATAATATATTTATTTAGATTATAAATATAATATATAATAATAATAATAATATTTAATATAGTATTATGCTATATTATAATATTATTATAGCATAATATTATATTATATAATAATATTATAATATTATTATTTTAATAATATATTATAAAAATATTATAATAATATAATATAGTATTATATGATAATATAATAATATATAATAATATATTATAATAATATAATATTATATAATATAATATTATAATATGTTATAATCATAAATTATAATATATATTTTAAATATAATATATATTAGAATAAAATATATTATATATAATATATATCATAATATATAATATATATTATAAATATAGATATATTAGAATATAATATATTATATATAATATATATTATAATATATAATATATATTTATATTTTATGCATAGGGTGTGATTTTTAATAAATTTGATTTGAGAATATTTTAAAAATTTGATGTTACATTATCAGTAATTTGATTGTCATATTAAATATGTCAATCAAAATTTTTAATAATTTTACTATAATATTACTTATGTGTACCAAATATAGTAATCAACATTACTAGCAATCTATTTAGATTGTAGGTAATCAAGATTATTAGATAATTTAGATTACCACTGCTTGATAATGTATTGTTTGGTAAAATAATAGATATATAAATAAATCCTCATCTTTAATTGGCTTTGATAGTAATGGTACTGAGCCAAGATATTTCTTGAGGTTGTCAAAGATGGATATTTCTCTAACCATTTAAAATCTTCAATTTGTTTCAAAGTCTTAAAGAAAGGGAAGCATTTTTTAGCCAATTTAGATATAAATTTGCTGAGTGATGCCACCCTTCTAATGAGTTGTTGCACCTCTTTTACAATGCTTGGAGGCTTTATCTTAAGCAATGCTCGAATCTTCTCAGGGTTGGCCTCTATTCCTCTTTAGGTTATCAAAAAATCAAGAAATTTTTCGATCATTACTCCAAAAGCGCATTTATTGGGGTTAAGTTTCATCTGATATTTATGGAGCTTTCTAAAGACTTCCTTCAAGTTGGTGATATATCGATCTTCATCGATACTTTTTACCAACATATCATCAATGTAGATCTTTATGTTGCGGCTGATTTAGTGCTTGAACACTTTGTTGACTAAGCATTGGTAAGTGGCACTTATATTTTTCAAACTAAAGAATATTATTTTATAACAATATAAACATTTGTCAGTAATGAAAATCATATTTTTCTCATCTTCGAAAGCCATTCCGATTTGATTATAATCGAAAAAGGCATCTATGAAACTCAACAACTTGTGTCCCAAAGTGGTGTCGACTAACTGATCAATTTTTGAGAGAAAAAATTATCCTTAGGGTAGACTTTATTGAGGTTGATATAATCAATACAAATCCTTGATTTGCCATTTGTCTTCTTGACCACTACAATGTTGGCTATTCACTTCAGATATTGGGCTTCTCTAATGAATTTGGCTTTTAGAAGTTTATCAACTTCTTCATCTATCATCTTTTGCCTTTCTGGAGTAAAGCTTCTTTTCTTTTGCTTCACTAGTCAGTGCTTGGGATCAATATTTAATTTATGTACAATGATGTAAGTAGAAATTTTAGGTATATCCGAAGCTAATTATGCAAATACATCAGCATTTTTTTGAAGAAAGGACATTAACTTGTTCCTAAGATTGGAATTCATCCAAGATCCTATTTGAACTATTTTTTTTCTAAATCTTCATCTAGTGGAACAGCGATGAGTGATTTGGCTAACTCACCTTGATTTTTTTCGTTCTCATCTTTTTCTTCTTGATCAGGTACTTCAATTGGTAGGGCTTCAATAGGTTTCTTCATCTTTGAAGCTACCAAAAAATATTATCTAGCCATTATTTGGTCTCTATGCATTTCTTCGATCCTATCTTTGATTAAAAATTGGACTAGCAGATGATAGGTGGAAACCACTGCCTTTAGGGTGTTAAGCTCGGATTGCCTAAGGATAGCATTAAATGCGGATAGTATCTTGATAACTAGGAATGCGAGCAGTATAGTCGACTGATAGGGATCTTTTTCTATGGTGACTGATAATATGACTTCTCCTTCGATGGCCATCGAGTCTCTTGAGAACCTAATCAGTAGAGTACCGATCTGTTTTGGCTTATTCAAAACCTTCATCTTTTAGAAAGCACCATAGAATAATACGTCTGCAGAGTTTTCATTATTTACTAAAATTCTTTTTACATCATAGTTGGCTATTGTTATAAAAATGACAATAGCATCATTATGAGGAGTTTGAACTCCTTGAACATCATCATGAAAAAAAAAAGACAATATTGTCAGTGTATTGCCTCTTCAGAGAAAGACTTTTAGATGCCTCTCGAGATCCACTGGCATCAAAGATCATATTAATGACTCCGACGGTTGGCCAGTTGTATTTAGTGGCATCATCAAGCTTTTGGCATTGCTTAATGGCTTGGTTTGCCTGATCTTTGATGTATTTGTCAAGGTAGCCCCAATGAATTAGTGCTTCAATCTCATCCTTGTGTTGGTGGCACTCCTTAGTGTCATAGTCGTGATCCTGATGGAAACATTAAAATTTGCTCTTGTCCCTCTTCATAGATGGGGTTCTTATGGGATTTGGATGATGGAGATACCCTTGATTCTCGATCTCCATCAAGCTCTAAGTTTAAGGGGCCGACAAAGAAGTGTAGCTATCAAATTTTTGAGGTAGGATTAGAGACCTTGGATTTTTCTGAGGTTGATCACTAATGCCCCCTTGATTCCCATGACCCTCTTCATGGGGCCTACTTCTTCCCTTCTTTATTTTTTCTCTCCTTCTTATTCAGTTTCTCTTCCTCCTCTGCCTAGATGTACTTTCGAACATGGGTTAGTATTTTCTCATAGGTTTCTGAAAAATTCTTGCTGAGGGAGAAGGTTAAGTGGTAGCTCCTGAGTCCTTGCTTCAAAGCAAACATTGTGATGGACTCATTGAAGTTTTTTACTTCCAAAATGGCTGTGTTGAAATAAGCCATATACTCGTGGAGGTGTTGGAAATATATTTCAAAGCCAATCATTAGCCTGTTGATGGTTGGGCTATACATTTATAATTGTATATGAATCATAAATTAATAAAAATTATTTTTGGCATTTTTCATCACAAAATCTATTGTCTTCTAATGAACTCCTGTATTATGATGAAGTTCTTAGGACTATCTAGATTCGACAAAGAAGAATTTATTATTTAGTCCTTAAATTATTCATGACCAAAAGATATGCTGTTACTTAAAACGACAATGTTTATCGAGTATAGGTCGTTGTGTGCCATATAGGTTGGTTGTCCTCATAACCAAAAAATATTGAGATACTGATATGGCATGCAAATAAGATGTATGGGTACATCTACACTGAATGTGACCAACTCCGAAGCTTTTCTTCTATCAAGATTAGTCCCGAAGGATATGGGTATAAGTATCCCTTAGACCTGAGAATACCACGATGACTTGCAAGCAACTCACTGTTCTTAGGTACTGAACTATCTGAATTTCTAATTCAGTGATGGAAGGCTACTGGGTATAGTCAAGTACTTGGTTTATCGGTGTGTGAGTCAAGATGGGATGACCCCTTCAAGTGTTAGAGTAAGTGCATCGTTGTATTTCAATTTAACAAATCCTCGATCGAAATAGTCTATATGATGGATGCTAAATTTTGAAATACACTATGGATGAATTTTAGGATTAACAGTAAATCTTAAAACATCCTTTGAGCATCGAGATCAAGAGGATGAATTATACGGTAACCATATTCTATAAGTTCGTCATTGTTACATTATGATTTTTTGACCTATCCGGACGTCGGGTTCTATTACTAGATAGTCACATCGATTGATATAGAAAATTAATTTTTATGCTATCGACTTAGGATTCGAACCTATGGAGTCACACACATAAGAAGTTTCTACCTGATCTGATGGCTGGTCATGAGTTCTAATGACCTAGGACACTATGGTCAAGAGTCCCACTGGACTAAAACTCTATGACCAAGAGTTTCACTGGACTGGGCCTCTGAGTCCTACTCATCTAGGACTCTCTGATCAAGAGTTTCACTGGTCTGGGACTCTATGATCGTGAGTTTAATTTATTTGAGATACTGGATTCAAGAGTCCTACTGATTTGGGACTCTTCAGAAGTTTCATGTTGATGGACTCTGTTGCCTAGACATCCATCTGATTGAAACTTTATGTTTATTGGAGAATTAATTAGCAATTTGATTGAGCGATGGGGATTTGATCAAGTTTGATTGAATTGGATTCGATTGGGTTTGACCCGATCAGATCATGAGTTGACCTAATCGCTGTGGGAGATTTGATCCTGATTTAATCAGGGGCTAGACTAAATTAATTTTTAATTTGATTAAAAATTTAATAAGTTGGGTTAAGTTTAATTTAGTAAAATTTGACCTAGTCTTATTGGGTCTAGAATAATTGGTTTAGTTGAAACCAATTTTGAAAAGTCAAAGGAGGTTTGAACTTTCAACTCCCTACACCTATAATATTTGACCAACCTTTGACCCACGCCTCTCTTTATTTTACATGAATTTTTCCTCACATCTAGATATCTTTTGCACCCCTTATCTCTTCTACCTTTGATCTACTCCAATTATTGGATTGCTCAAAATAATTTGAATTTTGAATTCAACGTAGAAGTTGAAACTTCTTAACTCCCTCTCGTTCTTATCCTTTTCCCATGCCCACTTTGATTTTACTTCATGCAATTTTTTGTGCAATCTCAGAGTGGACATACAGAAGGAGAGTCCTTCTGTGCATCAAATACTCTGGTATGGGCATTGGATAAGGATAAGAAGGTTTTTGAATTTGATGTTGGTTGGGAGGTTGAAACAAGTTCAACCTTCAACCCTTATCTCTTTCTACACACCTTTCCCATGGTATTCACATAAATAAATTATGAGAATTTTTGTGCATGCAATAGAGGGATTAGCATTCTATGAAAAAAATTTCAATGTGATTGGGCATTAGTTTTGGACGAGAAAAATCTTGGAGTGAAGGTGAGCAGGATCCTGCAGCACCTTATTTTTTCCTTATGCCTCTCTTCTCTTCTAATTTTCACCTCTAAAGATACCCAATTTTCAGATATGATCTAAATAAGATTTATATATCTAAAAGTCATCTTTCCATAAAAGCTTATTTTATAAAAAAACTCCATGCAAAGAGGGCATGATAGGATTTTCAACGTGTCAGGTTTTTCGGGCAGAGTGAAACCCTAGATTTGGGAATTTAGGTTCGGGTGGAGAGATCGAGTGCTGTATGCATCAGATCGCCACAAAATTTGAAGTACCTCTTCATCATCCTCAAATATTTATATTCTAATTTTTTAGAATATCTAAAAAATTAGAAAGTATATGATCGATTGGATCGATCGTGATCAATCATTGAAGGCTTTGGCTTTGAGCTAGCACTCTGATCGGAACTAGAAGCTCCATGTGGACCAACCATAGAGGCCGAATATATGTACGACTATGGTGCAACACCAGAGTATTATCCGATGGATTTAAATTATGGTGATTAGCTATTCACGAAAAGGTTTTATATTCTGAACAGATAGATGTAGTAAAGAGTTTGCTGCATAGTTTTATTTTCAGATCTATATGAATGCATGCATATTGTATTTAGATCCTTAGTATAAGGCTTAATATTCTGATATGATCAAAAAATAATTAATTAGATTAATTAATTTTTTACTATATTTTAGCTATTTTTAAATTTTTTTTCAAAAGTAGCACTGCAAATCCTGCACTGCTTTCTTTAAATGATATTAGAGAAAGATTCGCTAAACATGATATGCTTGCATATTTTAGATTGATAATTTAAATTTAATCTAAATATTAATTTAATAATTTAATTAATTAAATTTAAAAATTAAAATCAAGATCGCACAGACTGCAGGTTATTCTGCTGTAGGGTTTACCCCATATAGTGAAAAGATTATCCTGGTATGTTGCCAATGTAAATTATTAATCATAAAATCTTAGATTTAATCTAATATTTTTATGATCTAATTATATTAGGCTTTAATCTAATTTATAATTATAAATACATAATTAGATAAAGTTTGATTCATGATTTAGTATTATGTAGTGTACATAGATTTAGATTAAGTCCTACAACTAGTATTATTTATAAATTAAGCTAATTTAATTTTAAAATGAGATAACTTAATTGGTAAATAATACTAAGTTATAAAGAATCTTTCAAAAATTTAAAAAATATTTTTAAAATACTGAACCCTAATCCACAGCCCATAAACTTAATTAAAAATTAAGTATAATGATTTAGTATCTAAAATTATGAATTAAAACTCTAAGTCATTAATCATAAAATGTGGACTATTGGGTTAGTTGAATTAGATCTATAAATTGGATTAGATCTAAGGTTAGTTAAAGAGTGGACTAAATTAGAGTAATTGATCAAATCTAATTAAATGTTAATTTAGATTAGATCAAGGAATCTATAGACTCAATTACAATAGTTGTAGTTGGTCAAGTCTATGCCTTTAACGAGGACCAAATGGACTTGATTCATGGCTACATGATCGAATCCAAAATTACTAGGTTGGTCAAATTAAAACTAATAAATTAGATGGTGTCTAAGGTAAGTTTGGTAGTTTGACCAGTGGTTTTTATTGATGCAGAATCTGATTGGCATCGGATCGAGCAAGAGTTGAGGAAGAAGAGGTCGTCATCGATGACCTGCAAAAGATATTCTCATTTGGAGTCGGTGGTGGTGGCTCTGACAGGATCCTCCGATGATCAAGTCAGCTCTTCTGATCAACAGAAATGGAGTGCTCAGGCAAGAATTCAATAAAATTTTGGGAAGAAGAAGAGAGCTTAGAGAAAATATATCTGAAGGATTTCTTTTTATAGATGGAGCCTAGAGTAGATTGATAGATGATAGTCGTAATCGTCCGATCGTGGGCCACTCGGAGTCATGTGAAATTTATTATGGAGAGAGGTATCGTCCGTAGCAGGCTGATAATGACAGTCGTAACCATCCGGTAGTGGGCTGCTCGGGGCCATGTGGAGTTTGTTATGTAGAGAGGTGTCCGTTGTCATGATGTGCCCATTCGTTGAGATTTAATAGTCAAAATCTGAAGGAAGCATACATTGGTTAGTGAAGAGCTTTGACATATATCAATTTCAGAGAAGTTCAGACTCCTAAAGAGAATACGGCTAGAAAAAATCATCTGAGAGGAATACTACTTAAAATCTGAAAGTAATCCATTGGAGAAATTTGGATGGAGTTCGACTGATGGATGGAGTTCGACTGAAGGAGAAATCCGAAAGAAGTTCGGCTTTTGAAGAAATTTGACTGAAGAAGAAGTCCGAAAGGTGTTCGATTATTGAAGAAGTCTATCCTAGAGGATCGAAGAAGAAGTCCAGAAGGAGTTTGGTTACTGGAGGAATCTAATCGAAGGAGAATTCGGCTTTAGATAAATCTGACTGCTAGGAGTTCGAAAGGGTTCAACTCCTGAAGAAATTCAACTGACTGAAAAGAAGTTTGAAAGGAGTTTGGCTTCTGGAGGAATTCGATTGAAGGAGAAATATCGAAAGGAGTTTGGCTCCCAAAGAAATCCGACTGAAGGAGAAGTCCGAAAGGAAGTTTGGCTCCTGGAGGAATCCTAACTGAAGGAGAAGTTTGAAAGGAGTTTGGCTCCTGAAGAAATCTGGAAGGAGTTCGACCATTGGAGGAGCCCAACTAATAGAGAAGCCTGAGAGTAGTTCGGCTGAAGCCAAAAGAAATTCGACCGTTGGAGGAGTTCGGTTGGAATTCGACCTCTGAAGGAAGAATTCTCGATCGAAGCTCTTTTCATGATTACTAGTTACATTAGGCTAAGCATCAGATTGGACTTCGATAGGAGTGGGAGTTTATCCCCAATAACTAGTTCTCCCACTCCCAGAGTTCGAAATTCGAAGAAAGGGAGTACAAAAAAGGATGACTGCCAAAGTTATTTTTTAGGCTCTGCACCCGTTGAGGTTGAAGCTTGGGGGAGATCTTATCTTCGATTGAAGTTAAAGCTCGAAAGAGATCTTTTCCCTCGTGGAGGTTCAGAGAGATCTTATCTTCATTTGAAGTTGAAGCTCGGAGGAGATCTTATCTCTAGCCGAGGTTGAAGTTCGTGGAGATCTTATCTTCGACTGAGGTTGAAGCTTGGGAAGATCTTATCTCCAACCGAGGTTGAAGTCCGAAAAGGATCTTATCTCCGACTGAGGTTGAAGAAAATCTTATCTCCTATTTAAGTTGAAGCTTGGGGGAGATCTTATCTCCAGTTGAGATTGAAACTCGGAGGAGATCTTATTTCCAGTCGAGATTATAGAAGATCCTATCTCCTATTGAAGTTGAAGCTCAGGAGAGATCTTATCTCCAGCTGAGGTTGAAGAAGATCTTATCTGCTATTAAGGTTGAGGCTCGGGAGAAGATCTTATCTTCAGTCGAGTGGGGGCCTCTCTTCTCACCTTATCTAAAATGAACGAGGCTTTCAACTTTGTTCACGCTAGAATGAGGTTCTCCTCCTATTCTTAACGGGCTATAGGGGCACATTAGGATCGTTGTCAGGGCCTCTCCCCTCATCTCGTCTAAAATGAACAAGGCTTTTGACTTTGCTCACGTTAGAACAAGGTTCTCCTCCTATTTTTAATGGGCTATTGGGGCACATGAGGGCCGTTGTCGAAGCCTCTTCCCTCATCTCATCTAAAATGAATGAGATCTTTGACTTTGCTCATGTTAGGATAAGGTTCTCTTCCTTTTCCTAATGGACTGTAGGGGCATATTAGGATCATTGTCAGGGCCTCTCCCCTCATCTCATCTAAAATAAACGAGGCCTTCGACTTTGCTCATGTTAGAATGAGGTTCTCCTCCTGTTTCTAACGGACTGTAGGGGCACGTAAGGGCCATTATCGGGGCCTCTTCCCTCATCTCGTCAAAAATGAATGAGGCCTTTGACTTTGCTCACGTTAGGATGAAGGTTCTCTTGTATTCCTAATGGACTATAGGGGCATATTAGGGCCATTATCAGGGCCTCTTCCCTTATCTCATCTAAAAAGAACGAGGCCTTCGACTTTGCTCATGTTAGGATGAGATTCTCCTCCTGTTCCTAACAGACTATAGGGGAACATAAGGGCCATTGTTGGGGCCTCTCCCCTTATTTCATCTAAAATAAACGAGGTCTTTGACTTTGCTCATTTTAGGATAAGGTTCTCCTCCTGTTCCTAACGGGCTATAGGGGCACATAAGTGCCGTTGTCAGGGCCTCTTTCCTCATCTCGTTTAAATGAACAAGGTCTTCGACTTTGCTCATGTTAGAACGAGATTCTCCTTCTGTTCCTAATAGGCTGTAGAGGCATATTAGGGCCATTGTCAGGGCCTCTCTCCACACCTCGTCTAAAGGATGAGGTTCTCCTCCTGTATTAAATAATCAAAGGTTTTCGACTTGCCCATGTTAGGATGAGGTTCTCCTCTTATTTCTAACATGGCCATTTTTTATTGCTTCTTTTCTATCATCACATAGTTTTTGCACCAAAAAATAATAATATTGAAATGAAGAAGTTTTATTGAAAAAAAATTACTGATAGTATATTCTCAGATTTTCTAAATTTCAAGATCGTGGGAGCATTGTTTCTCTGAGCTCTTTCAGACGATAAGCTTCGGGCCGGACAACCTTCTCTATTTCATACGGGCCTTCCTAATTTGGGGCAAGCATTTCCTAGCTCTGAGGCTAAGAGATGGCGGCTCACCGAAGCACTAAGTTCCTCAGAGATAGTATTGATGATGTCGAGAGGTGGCCGATCTTCTTGTTGTTTCTCTCTCCTTGATAGTTCTGACTGCGGTAGTGTTGTCGATCGATCTTTTCTTGCTTCAGACTAGTGTTTGAGGAATCAACCCAGTTGGTCTCTCCTAATGAGCTCCTCGATCTCATCTTAGAGCTGAATGCATTCTTCAGTATCGTGGCCATGGTCATGATGGTGGAGACAATATTTACTAGGATTGCGCTTGCTAGGATGAGTGTGCATCCTTTCAGGCCTTGGCAGTTGCTTCTTGATCTCCATCAATACTTACATTTTTGGAACATTGAGGGGGGCATAGTTATGAAACCTTTTGAAGGGAGAACTTCTTCGTGCCCTTCTGTCGGAGCTTCTTTGATGATGAGCTCGAGGAGGAGTTTGGGCTCATTTGCATTCGGAGGGGTTCATGAGCACGATTGAACTTCATTCGATCCTCCATCAGCTGTGGGTTTATTAGACTCGTCCGTCTGTCGCTCTCCTATGGCTTCCTCATCCTTCAATTTGAAGGTTTCTTCCATTTGGGCATATCCTTCAGTCTGAGCTAGCAGATCGACAAAGTCTCTGGGATACTTCTTCTTTAGGGAGAACAGTAAATCATTTTTTTGAAGGCTATCCTTGAGTGCGGTCATTACAACAGACTGGTCCAAATTTTGAACCTCCAATGCAGCAACATTAAATTAGGTGACATAAGTTCGGATAGATTCTTCCTCCTACTTAATATTCATCAGAAAATCCGAATCTCGATGCGGACGTTGGTTGCTAATGAAGTGAGCTGCAAACTGATGGCTCATCTCATCAAAGAAGAAGATTATACTCGGCTTCAATGCCAAGTATTAGTTTCTTGCTGCTTCCTTTAAGGTAGACAAGAAAGCTCAGAATAAGATGGCATCTGGTGCACCATGGAGCAGCATTATGATCCAAAAGGCTTTCAGGTGATCGATCAGATCGGAGATTCCATCGTAGCTTTCAAATTGAGGAAGATTAAAGTTCGATGGAATGGGTTCTTGCATAATTTTTTGAGAAAAAGAAGGATCAGTGCAAGTATTATTATCGTATGAGGAGGAAGTATGATGGAGCTCTTCGATTTGCCGGCTCATTTCCTGGAGCTTTTGATTCAGGAGATCTTCACAGTCGTTGATCTCTAAGATTTTTTGATGGGATGGAGGCAAAGCTCCCCCTGGATCGAGTCATGATCCGAGCAAGGGCTCTCGACCCTCTGCTTTTTTTTTTGGAGGTCACCGACTGGCTAGCCCAAGTCGGTTATCCCTCGATTGGATCATAGGGCTCCGAAGAAGCATGCTCTAGCCAAATTGGTGCTGGAGCCTAATGATGTATGACCTACACTGCCTCTATGAGATCGTGAACCTACTAGACCAACAGGTTGAACTGCTCTACATCCACCATGGCTGTAGGTGGTGTTTGAGTTATTGGAGCTGAAGCAGGAGTAGATAAATCTGGACGAAATTTGGTTGCAAAGATCGTTGATCATCGGATCGAAGCTTTCTTGGGAGGTATTTTTTCTGAGAAGAACTCTAGAAAGAAAGAAGAGAGATCGTTATTGAGCACTTCTTTAAGAACAAGGAAACTTCAAGAATAGAGAAGCCCTTCCTCTAGCGCCAATCTTGTTGGTACAGAATCTGATTGACTTCAATTGAGTTGGAGTTGAGAAAGAAGAGATCGCCATCGGTGACCTGCAAAATAAAGTCTCATCCAGAGTTGGTGGTGGTGGCTCTGGTAGGATCCTCCGACGATCAAGTCAGCTCTTCTGGCCAATAGAAATGAAGTTCTCAAATAAGAATTCAGTAGAGTTTTGGAAAGAAAAAGAGAGCTTAGAGAAAATATATCTAGAGAATCTCTTTTTATAGATAGAGTCTGGAGCAGACTGATAGATGACAGTCGTAACTGTCCGTTCGTGGGCCGCTCGGGATCACATAAAATTTATTATGGAGAGAGGTGCCACCCATAGCAGACTGATAATGACAATCATAACTGTCCAGTAGTGGAGTCGCCTATAGCAGACTGATAAATGATAGTCATAACCATTCGATAGTGGGCCGCTCGAAGCCATATAGAGTTTGTTATGGAGAGAGATGTCCATTATCATAATGTGCCCATTCATTGAGATTTAATAGTCAAAGTCCGGAGGAAGCAGGCATTGGTTGGTGAAGAGCTTTGACATATATTAATTTTAGAGGAGTTCGGACTCCTAAAGGGAATACGGCTAGAGGAGATCATTTGAGAGGAATACTACTTGAAATTTGAAAGTAATCCATTGGAAGAATCTGGATGGAATTCGACTGAAGAAGAAATTCGAAAGGAGTTTGGCTCTTTGAGGAATTTGACTGAAGAAAAAGTTTGGAAGGAGTTTGGCTATTGCAGGAATTCGACTGAAGTTTGGAAGGAGAAGTCCGGAAGGAGTTTGGTTGCTAGAGAAATTCGATTGAAGGAAAAGTTCGGAAGGAGTTCAGCTCCTAGAGAAATCGGACTGAAGAAGAAGTTTGGAAGGAGTTTGACTCCTGAAGGAATTTGATTGAAGAAGAAGTCTGGAAGGAGTTCGGCTCCTGGAGGAATCCGACTGAAAGAGAAGTTCGGATGGAGTTCGACGGCTGGAAGAATCCAACTAAAGAAGAAGTCTGGAAGAAGTTTGGCTCCTGAAGGAATTTGACTGAAAGAAAAGTTCGAAAGGAGTTCGACTTCTGGAGGAATCCGACTGAAGGAGAAATTCGGAAGGAGTTCGACTCCTAGAAAAATTTGACTGAAGGAGAAGTCCGAAAGTAGTTCGACTCCTGAAGGAATCCAATTGAAGGAGAAGTCTAGAAGGAGTTCAACTGTTGGAGGAATCCGACTGAAGGAGAAGTTCGAAAGAAGTTTGACTCTTGAAAGAATTTGACTGAAGGAAAAATTCGGAAGGAGTTCGACTCCCGAAGGAATTCGACTGAAGGAGAAGTCCAAAAGGAGTTCGACTGCTAAAGAAGTCTGGAAGAGGTTTGACCGCTAGAGGAAAAATTTTCGATCGAAGCTTTTTCGTGATTATCAGTTATATTAGGCTAAGCATCAGACTGAACTTCGGTGGAAGTGGATTTATCCCCAATAGTTTTTAATTGGGAGCTGCTTGCACTGATTCGGTCTTTGACGAGTTAATGATATATCCTTTCCATTGATCTCACTTACCTGGCCAGCCTAGTGAGTTAGGTTTTGATTAAATCACTTGGTGATTTGGGCTCATCCATGTCAATTAGGTAAATCAGTCTAACTAATTTAGGTATTCCTAATGCCAGCTTAGATTAGATCCTTTTTGATATGACTTGATAAAGTCAGTGGGAGGATCGAAATTGGCTCCTTTTTCTTAAATATGTTAACTAAATTCTCTAAAATTATTAGATTCTTAAAAATAAAATACTTATATAGATAACTAAATCATAGCCTCCCATTAAGTTGAGTGATAATGGGTTCATTAATTTGATAATCACTGGAGGCCCAAGGCCTGGTGCTTATTGACTAATGAAATTATCATTCATAAAATGATAATTTGGTTAAGTCTTTTTGATAGTGGTTGGGTTGGCCGACCAAAGTTGGATCTGATCACTTATTGGTTAGATAAGACCAAATATGGTCATGTTAATGGTTGGACCTAATCGGACTTTTTCAGTGGAGGCCAAAGCTTACTGATTAAATCTTTGGGGCAAAATTGATATTATTAAAAATTATTTAGAGAAACAATTGATTTTGAACCTACCCAAAGGTGCACATGGATTGACCAACCAAAGTTGGGCTCATGTGTAGTCTATGTAGATTCTAGTACTCACTAAGAAATTAAAGTAATTTCTTGAATTGGAGGTAAAGGCTACCAATTCGTATAAAATAGTGAGAGAACCTTTAGACTAAAGTCCAAGTCTTTAGGATAATTGATTCTTATACTAATTAGGTTTAGTTTTTCTTATTATGCAGAAATGGCCACTAACCTATTACTTCGGTCATTATTAGATAATGACAAATTAATGAGACCTAACTACGATAGCTGGTATCGTAAGTTGAAAATCATCCTGGAGCATGAGCGGTCTTTTATGTCGTAACGGATCCTACACCTGAGAAGCCAGCTCCAAAAGCTAGAGGAGCAATTCGAGACACTTATCAGAAGTGACTCAATGATCGTACCACCATTCGGTATATAATGTTGATGGTAGTGAATGACGAGTTCAGTTGTAGGTTTGAAGATGTCCAATCACAGGAGATGCTTCAAATGTTGAACGACTCCTTTGGCACACCTGACAATGTTGAAAGGCACAAAATAAGTTATGCTATTTTCAACGCTCAGATGAGGGACGGGGCCTCAGTCTCCGATCATGTATTGTATATGATCGAGATGATCGAGCTCCTTAGCAAGCTAGGCTTTTCCCTGCATGAGTAGCTCGGTAAGGATGCGATTCTTAATTCGTTGCCCAAGTCCTTCCTCTGCTTTCTAACTCATTTCAGAATGACAAAGCCTGCAGTCAATTACCACGGATTGTTGGGGTTGTTGCAGAACTTTGAGAAGGATCACTAACTCCATAAGGAGATGGTGAATGTAGTAAGAGAGTCTTCTTCTGATCGTCGACCCTTTAAGAAAGAGAAGAAGAATAAGAATAAGAAGAACAAGAGGGTGCAGCCAAATGCTAGGATGACTGCATAGGGTCAGACCAAGAAGTGCAAGCTCGATTAGAGCCAGACAAAGTGCTTCTTCTACAAGAAGCAGGGGCAATGGAAGAGTAACTGTCCTCTGTATATTGCCTCCCTGGATTCAAACAGGCCAAGAAGGAAGCAAGTGGTTGCTGGGCAAGGTAATTATATGATAACACATTGCAATTTTTTCTTATTTGATTTTACTGTCTGAGTATTAGATATTGAAAGCCCTTATCATATTTGTAATTCTATGCAGGGCTTGCAGGTCAGTAGGAGATTTGATCAAGATGAGAGGTTTCTGAATGTTGGAGATGGAAGATAAGTTCTAATTTTAACTTTAGGAATCATGAACTTTGTAATCAATTCAAATAAAGTTATTCTTAATGAATGTCATTTTTGTCCAACTTTCTTGTTGAATGTCATTTTTGTAGGCCTTTTGGCCATGAATGATTTTAAAATATCAATAAAAGAAAAGTTTTGTAATGTCATTTTGAATAATATTATAATTTTTATTGGATAATTGAATAATAAAATTTATTTACTTTTTATGCCTGTTAATGTGGTTCAATCCTCCAGTAAATGCCCCAGAATTAGTGATGTGTCTGATGTATACCTTTGGCACTGTAGGCTAAGTCATATTAATAAAAATAGAATTAACAGGTTAACTCAAGAAGGAATTTCTGAGGTTAGTAATTGCGAATCACTTTCAATCTATGAGTCTTATCTTCTTGGTAAGATGATCAAGTCATCTTTTACTAAAAAAGATGAACGAGCCATTGAACTCCTAAGTCTAGTACAGTTGGATGTATATAGACCCATGAGCTTAAGTGCCAGAGGTGGATACTTCTACTTTATAATCTTCACAGACGATCTATCGAGATTTGGGTATGTCTATTTAATGAAACATAAGTTGGAGTCATTTGAAATATTCAAATTATTTTGAAATGAGGTAGAAAAGCAAACTGGAAAGAGTATTAAAACTCTTCCATCTAACTGAAGGGGTGAATATCTTTTCAATGAGTTTCTGACATATCTTGGAGAGAATGAAATTCTCTTCCAATGGACCCCTCCTAGAATACCATAATATAATAATGTGTCTAAAAGGAGAAATCGGATCCTGTTGGACATGGTTCGATCCATGATGGAATTTATTGATTTGCCGATCTTTCTATGGGGATATGTGCTCGAGTCAGCTTGTTACATTCTAAATAGGGTTCCGAGTAAATTTATTAATAAAACACCATATGATATATGGATAGGGCGTAAGCCAGTGCTTTCACATCTTAGGGTTTAGGGGTGTCCGGCTAACGTCAAATATTTGATGACAGACAAGCTTAGACCTAGGTCTGATAAGTGTAGTTTTATAGGTTACCCAAAAGAAATCAAAGGGTACTACTTCTATCTTGCTGATGAGCAAAAAATGTTTGTCAGCCTTAAGGCAGTCTTTTTAGGAAAGAAGTTTCATGGTGAAGGAACTAATGCCTCTAAAATCGAACTTGATGAAGTACGATAGGTGGAAGAATAGACACAAGTTATAGAACCTGAGCTGGATCTGATTAGATTAGATCTAGAATCCATTGTAGATGCACCCTTAAGGCGATTTGGTAGATTACCATGTCAACCGGATAGATACTATAATTTTTTGGTCTGGAACGGAGATCCTATTGAACTCGATGAGAACGATCAGGATCCGATCATCTATATGGATGCAATGCAGAGATCCGACTTTGAGAAATGGCTTGAGGTCATGAAATTCGAAATGGAATTCATGAAGGTCAACGATGTATGGACAATGGTTGACCCACCCAAAGGGGTAAAATCCATAGGATGTAAGTGGATTTTCAAAAGAAAAAAGGTGCATAGACGAAAAGATGAAGACTTATAAAGCCCATCTGGTTGCCAAGGGGTATCATCAACGTTATGATATTGACTATGATGAGATGTTTTCTTCTATGGCAATGCTCAAATTCATTCAGATTATGCTTGTTATCGCTGTCCATCTAGATTATAAAATCTGGCAAATGGATGTAAAAATGACTTTTCTAAATGGAGAGCTGGATGAAAAGGTGTATATGATACAGCTTGAAGGATTCACATCCATAAATGAGTCTAAGGTATGGAAGCTTCAAAGATCTATTTATGGACTGAAGCAGAAATCTCGAAGCTGGAATATATGATTTGATAAAATAATCAAAATATGTGGCTTCGTTAAGAATGAAGAGGAGCCCTACATGTATAAGTGGGCTAGTGGTTCAGCAATAGTATTTCTAGTATTATATGTGGATGATATTTTCTTAATTGAGAATGATGTCTCTGCATTGCAAGAAATAAAGATCTGGCTCTCATCACAGTTCTCCATGAAAGATCTGGGAGAAGCTTTCTACATTCTAGAAATGAAGATCTATAAAGATAGATCTAAAAGGTTACTTAGATTGTTCCAGTCTACGTACATTGATACTATGCTAAAACAGTTCAGCATGGAGAATTCTAAGTAAGGCTATCTACCGATAGGCCATAAAATTTTTCTTTCCAAGAGGGATTATCCGACAACACTTCTAGAAAGAGAGCGTATGAGTAGAATAACATATGCTTCGACAGTGGGTTCTATCTTGTACACCATGATATGTATACGATTAGATGTGGCATACTCACTAGGGATAGTGAGTAGATACCAATCTGACCAGGGAAGAACCATTGGAAGGTTGTTAAAACCATCTTGAAGTATTTGAGAAATACTAAAGACCGATGGCTTGTATATGATGAAACGGATTTGAAACTTGTGGGGTTCACAGACTCCAGTTTTCAGTCTGATCATGATGATAGCAAGAGTGTGTCAGGATATATATTCATCCTTAATAGTAGGACCATCTGCTGGAAGAGTTTCAAGTAGCACACTGTGGTCAATTCAGTTTGTGAGGTAGAGTATGTCACTACATCAGATGCTGCCAAAGAAGCGGTGTGGCTGAGAAAATTCATCACCGAGCTCGAAATAGCATCCTCGCTTGATGATCCAGTTCTGCTCTATTGCGATAGCTCTAGAGCCATTGCTCAAATGAAGGAACCTAAGGCACACCTGCGGATGAAGCATATTTTGCACCGCTTTCATCTTATCCGAGAAATTATGGATCAAGGTGATGTCGACCTTCAGAAGATTGGCATGAAGGAGAACCTGACCAACTCGTTCACTAAAGCTATTATGGTGAAGGAGTTCAACGACTTCAAGTCAAAGATAGGTATTAGATACTACATCGATTGGCTTTAGTCCAAGTGAAAGATTGTTGGGAATATGTTTCAAAGTCAATCGTTAGTCTGTTGATGGTTGAGCTATACATTTATAATTGTATATGAATCATAAATTAGAAAAAGTTATTTTGGCATTTTTCATCACAAAATTTGTTATCTTTTAATGAACTCCTATATTGTGATGAAGTTCTTAGGACTATCTAGATTTGATAAAGAAGGATTTGTGTTTTAGTTCTTAAATTGTTCACGACCAAAAGATACGTTGTTACTTAGGACAACAACATTTATCGAGTATAGATCATTATGTGCTATATAGGTTGGTTGTCCTCATAACCAAGAAATGTTAAGATACTGGTATGGCATGTAAGTGAGATGTATGGGTACATCTGCATTGAATGTAATCAACTTCGAAGCTTTTCTTCTATCAAGATTAGCCCTGAAAGATGTGGGTATAAGTGTCCCTTAGATCTGAAACCACCATGGTGATTTGTAAGCAACTCACTATACTTAGGTACCGGACTACCTAAATTTCTAATTCAGTGACGGAAGGCTACTGGGTGCAGTCAAGTACTTGGCTTCTCGATGTGTGAGTCAAGATAGAATTGACCGCTTCAAGTATTGGAGTAAGTGCATCACTGTATTTTAATTTAGCAAATCCTCAGTCAGAGTAGTTCATATGATGGACACTAAATTTTGAAATATATTATGAATAAATTTTAGGATTGATAGTAAATCCTAAATCGTCCTTTGAGCATCGAGGTCAAGGGGATGAATTATATGATAATCATATTCCACAGGTTCATCATTGTTGCATGGTGATTTTTTGACCTATCTGGATGTCGGATACTATTGCTAGATGGTCACATTGATTGGTATAGAAAATTGATTCCTGTGCTACCGGCTTAGGATTCAAACCTATGGGGTCACACACATAAGGAGTTCCTACCTGATCTGATGGTTGATCATGAGTCCTGATGACCTAGGACACTATAGTCAAGAATCTCATTGGACTAGGACTTTGAGTCCTACTCATCTAGAACTCTCTGATCAAGAGTCTCACTAGTCTGAGACTCTATGATCATGAGTTTGATTCATTTGAAACACTGGGTTCAAGAGTCCCACTGGTTTGGGACTCTTCAGGAGCTTCATGTTGATGGACTCTGTTGCCCAGACATCCATCCGATTGGGACTCTATGTTTATTGAAGAATTAATTAATAATTTGATTATTGATTAACTTAATTTAATTGAGCGATGGGGATTTGATCAAGTTTGATCAAATTGGATTCGATTAGGTTTGACCCGATCAGGTCATGAGTTGACCTAATCACTGTAGGAGATTTGAACCTGATTTAATCAGGGGCTGGACTAAATTAATTTCTAATTTGATTAAAAATTTAATAAGTTGGGTTAAGTCTAATTTATTTAGATTTGACCTGGTCTTATTGGGTCTGGAATAATTAGTTTAGTTGAAACTAATTTTAAAAAGTCAATGGAGGTTTGAACTTTCAACTCCCTGTGCTTACAATATTTGACCAACCTTTGACATGCCCCTCTTTATTTTACATGAATTTTTCCTCACACTCAGATACCTTCTGCACTCCTTATTTCTTCTGCCTTTGACTTGGTCCAATGGTTGGACTGGTCAAAATTATTTGAATTTTGAATTCAATGTAGAAGTTGAAACTTCTCAACTCCCTCTCGTTCTTATCCTTTTCCCATGCCCACTTTGATTTTACTTCATGTAATTTTTTATGCAATCTCAAAGTGGACACGCAGAAGAAGAGTCCTTCTGCACATCAAATACTCTGGTATGGGCGTTGGATAGGGATAAGAAGGTTTTTGAATTTGATGTTGGTTGGAAGGTTGAAACAAGTTCAACCTCCAATCCTTATCTCTTTCCATGCATCTTTCCTAGGGTATTCATGTCAATAAATTTTGAGAATTTTTGTGTGTGCAATAAAGGTGGTTAGAATTCTATGGTAAAAATTTTAATATGATTGGACATTAGTTTTGGGTGAGAAAAATCTCAGAGTGAAGGTGAGCAGGATCCTATAGCACCTTATTTTTTCCTCATGCCTCTTTTCTCTTCTGATTTTTACCTCTAAGGATACCTAATTTTTAGATATGATCTAAATAAGGTTTATAGATCTGAAAGTCATCTTTCCATGAAAACTTATTTTATAGAAAAACTCCACACAGAGAGGGTGTGATAGAATTTTCAGTGTGTTAGGTTTTTTGGGCAGAGTGAAACCCTAGATTTGGGAATCTGGGTTCGGATGGAGAGATCAAGTATTGTGAGCATCGGATCATCACCAAATTTGAAACACCTCTTCATCATCCTTCAATATTTGTGTTCTAATTTTTTGGAGTATCTAAAAAATTAAAAATATATGATCAATTAGATCGATCATGATCAGCCATTGAAGGCCCTGGTGAGGAGCTAGCACTCCAGTAGGGCTGATCAGGATCAGGAGCTCCATGTGGACCAACCATAGAGGCCAGACATATGTGCAACTATGGTGTGACACTAGAGTATTATTCGATGGATTCAGATTATGGTGATCAGCTATCCGTGAAAAGATATTATATTCTGAATAGATAGATGTAGTAAAAAGTTTGCTGCATAATTTTATTTTTAGATCTATATGAATGCATGCATATTATGTTTAGATTCTTAGTGTAGAACTTAATATTTTAATATAATTAAAAATTAATTAATTAAATTAATTAATTTTTTGCTATATTTTAGCTATTTTTAAATTTTTTTTTGAAAATAGCACTATAAATCCTGCACTGCTTCCTTCAAGAAGGACTCACTCTCTTGTTGGACTATAGAGAAGAGGTTGTCCGTATTCTTTAGGTGGAGGTGGTTGCTTCCAAAGTAGACAACAAACATCCTATCCAACTGATCAAAAGAAGAAATAAACCTCGGATAGAGTTTAGAGAACCACACTCTTGCAGATTTCTTGAGAGTGTTGGAAAAGACCATACATAGAAGAGTGTCAAATGCTTTCTGAAGCCTTATAATATCTTTGTATCCCTCAAAATGGTCTTGAGGGTTAGTGGAACCATTGAATGGTTCTAGTGTAGGCATCTTGAATCGAAAAGGAACCGATTCATTCAAGATTTTAGTAGAGAAAGAAGATGTGAGATTAAAATCCTTCTTAGTCAAGAGGGGCACCCAAGTTGTACTTCCTCCAATCTCCTTTCAAGATCTTAAAGTTTCTGTTCGAAATCTTCTTCCCATTATGGCCTCTTGCTATAGGGGGTTGATTTTTCTACATAGGATCGTTCTTCTTGATCAAGAAAATGCTCCTAGTAGAATTCTTAAGAAACTGGCAAATGGCTGTATTGAGACACAACTTCTTGAGAAATAGGTTATTGTCGTCACTTTGTTGTGTACTGGAGCTATTGTATGGCATTGGTAAGAGTTTGGACTTGCTGCACCAAGAGATTTAACTATTATAGTTCAACCATCATCGAAGGTTGGTATTGAACGTTCTCCAAAGCGATTCTTGGAGAGGATGGAGTCAGATTTTGTGTCTTCTTCATCATTTTCATAAAATTTGGATGAATGCTCTTTCTCTAGTGTCAATCTATTATAGCAAGACTTCAGATCGTCGAAGATGGCTCATGCTGGAGAGCTGATCTAGGTTGAGTCGATGTAGATCATGAGTCAATCTATAAAGAAGCCTCAAGAATTGGTGGGATATCCTTTGATTTAGGATCCTTCGATGCCTAAGTCAGCTGAGGCCTTGAGAATAGATAGTGAAAATAAAAAATTAGAGATGAGAAAAGATGGTTTGAGTGGAAAAAGGTTGAGATTCGATCTTCCTTGAGTGAGAAAGTGGAGAGTAGATTTCAACAAAATATTGATTCTGTGAATCTTATACTTATCTTTGGAAGGATACCTTGCCCTTCTATTTATAAAAAAAAAATTATTTAGATCGTTTAAGCCATTTGGAATTTGTTAGGCTGTTAGTTTGTTGTAATAGACTTACCAGTTTGATGGCAACTGTGGATCGTTAGCCCATGTGGAGACTGGCTATAGTATAGCTATAGTCTAGCTAGATGACAGCTATATTAAGATCAGAGAGTTATGGAATTATCTCGATACTGAGTTGAATACTGTATTGGCAGGTTGGTTTTTAGCCAATCTCGCCTTAGGTAATATTGCTGACAGCATTCTTGGTGAGGTTAGTGATAATCTGACCTCGATATAAGGATGCTCACAGGCATGGTTGAATCTTGAAATAGTAAAGATAGTCAAGATGGTGTATTACCAATCTCCTTATAGACCGTTGACCTGTAGGTCAATTAAAAATCAATCTTGTTTCGTAATAGGATTTAAACAAGACATCGGGCCTATAGACATGGCTGTAAGAGAGGTAAATTACCGATGTGGCCTATCTATAAAACTATAAGTACAACTGTAACTTAGTATCTCACTGATGTGAATCAATTAGAGTTTTAGATCAGTATTAAACTGACTTGGATTCAATAACTAGCAGTCACTGTATTATCAATATATCATCAGATCAATGACCTCTCTGATGGTGTTACGTGGCTAGTGATAATTGATTGTACGAATAAATATATACAAGGCAAATATAGAGCATTTGATCTAAACCTAAGAAGAATGAAAAGAAAAAAAGAATAAATAAAAAAGAAATAAAATAATTTCTACTTTCGATTCATTTATTCTCTTTGCTTGTCTATTCTACTACAGTCAGAGTAAATACTTGAAATCCTTAGTTGCATAGTTTATGATTACCTATCTAATCTTTTTCAAGGAGAAACTCAGCAGCTGTAGGAAGCTCGGCAACGGTGAAACTAAGAATGCCGAGCTAACATATGTTTCTACTATCATCACTATGTTGACAATGGCGGTCCTTAGATCCCTAAACTTGCTTTGTGACTATCTTTAGGTTAGAATCCAGCCCCCCTATTTTGAATACCATTGCCATATAGATATGGCACAAATAATAGAAGGCATATATATTAATGCCAAAAAATATCATGGAGGTTTGCTTTTGTCTAAAAAAAGTGGAAATAGGATTTTAATCCCGAACTGAAGTGGCAGAGCATGTGCTTGGCACAATGAATGGGTTATACATCCCAGAATATTAATCAAGTCTTGCAACCTCACTATAGCAAACACAAAACAGAAACAATCAACTAGATTTTTGTTGGATTTCTTTGCAGCAGATGCATTGATGCTCTTTAAGATATACACCATGTTTTGATTTATTGTCCTTGTTCTGAGGAAGTCTGGACTGAATTAAGCACTATTTTGAGTATTTCATTTCACTGATATTCTTTTTTTGGGTAAGATTTCATTGATTCTTGAAAGGATATATATTTTATCACCTATTGAATCTGGCCTACTAAGTTGTAATTGTTGGATATAAACCAAATTTAATAGTCGTCTCAATTGAATCAACCTATATAGCATCCTACAAGACATCCTATGTGGCATGGTCAGAGCATCAACTAGTCGATAGTTTAAGTCAAATATCATGACAGGTTTAGTAATATGAGTTTAAGAGAGCCGTATGAGTTGAGCCATTTAATAAAGTGAATGGTCATGAATGTTTTTGAAGTTTCCAAGTCATGTGTCTTTAAGTTTCTACATGGGGTCTCCTAGAGTCTATGAACAATTTAATGCTGGTACTCATGATGCATCTTTGGTGTTCCCAAAGGGTATTTTTGAGTTCCATGTAAGTATTGATAATTGTCACTTAGATGTTCTAGTATCTTTACATAAAGGGTATATCAAGCGTCACCATATAACTATATAAAGCCACGTACTCATTCGTCCAAACAAAAATCATATAGGGCAAGCAATAGAGAAAAAATTATAAGGTAGGCTTCATAGTTTGCCATGTTTCTCTTAATATCAATCTTAAAGAATAAATTTAAAAGTCAAAGACTTTTCTACAAACAAACTCATCAGTCTCATGATTAACAAAATACGGTACTCTCTTTCTTTCTCATTTTTATTATATATTTTTTATCAATATATATTAATAGTTATATGATACATACTAAATAAATTATCATCAAGCAAGTCAATATATACATCTAAATAAATCGATACATAGTTTTTAGAATATGGAGTTATCAATATATAGTACATCATCAGGTAACACACATATAGCAAATTAGTCATCTAGCAATCTAGTGCACACGTTCTAACAAATTGATATATAGTTTTTAGAATATTATATTCACTAGTACATACTATGTGGCCTAACACTACTAGAAATAAGGGTTTCACTGATGAAATTTTCTAATGGATATGATTCGTTAAAAATAGATTTCTATCACAAAAGGAGTAACACAATATAATTGACATGTCTTAAAATCTCCAATAAATTTTTGATGGATTGTTTGTTACAAACAACTCCATCAGAAAATCCATCAGAATTAAAAAAAAATTAAAAAATATATAAAAAAATTATGACCAATTTTGTGATAAATTATTTATTAGTAACATTTTGACGAAAACTTTCATTAGAATCATAATTTCAATAATTTTTAAATTATTAAAATTATTATTTCTGATAGAAAGGTGGTCATAAATATTTGAACAAATAAAAATAGATTTTATAATAAATAATTCATCAAAAATTGATATTATAAGTTTGAAAATAAAATCTAAAATATATTTTCTAATTTTTTATAAAATATATTTATAAAGTGGATGGAAATATATATTCAACTCTAAATCCTTAGATATTCTATCCGCTACCTTAGCCATCAAGGTCTAATCAAAACTTGTTTGTATGATGATTGATAATTACCTATACCTTTTAAACCCTTATATACAAGCCTAACTCAAAAATATTATTCCTTGTTTGACCGCCATGTTTCTTATTCATTCACCACCCCACAACCCTAGCCAATGTCCTAGCTTCCCTATTTGGCCGCTCCAAGTCTCCCACTATCTCAGCTTCACTATTTGGCCATCCAAAGCCTCCCACCTGACTCCTGAAGATAAAACAAATAGAGAAAAATCAAGAAAAAACAAAGCACTTTCTAGTTTGGCAGCTTTAATCCTCCCATAGAAAATTTGAAAGGTAAAACCTTTTCCCACATTTGTGTTCTTTTCACTTATTTTTCTTTTCATTCATTCTCTTTTTCGAAGATCTGAGGGGAAGGGGAACACCTAAGAGAGAGCAGAGAGCTTTCTTAGGTTCCGGTTGGGGCTTTTATTTGAAGCATATGGAATTTTGTGTGAGTTGTGGCGGTTTGAGTTGGTCCTTGAGTTTTTGAGAGCTTAATATTGGTAGAAGCATGATAGTTTGTGGGGTTTGGGGGATATTTGGTCCTTTGAGGATGGAAAAAGTGGAAAAAGTAGAGAAAACCCAGAGAAAATAGTGGAAAAATCAACAAAAACAAGGAAAAGATAGAAATTTTGAAAGGTAAAACCTTTTTCTTTTATTTTCACTTGTTTTTCTTTTCATTTCATTCTTTTTTTTGGAGATTTGAGGGGAAGGAGAGCACCTGAAAGAGAGTGGAGGGGTTTCTTAGGTTCTGGTTAGGGTTTTTATCTATAATTTTGTGTGAGTTGTGGTGGTTTAAATTGGTCCCTTGAGAGTTTAATCTTGGTAGAAGCTAGAGGACCTTGAGTCCTTTGACTAGTCGGTAGACAAGATGGCTGCCATCCCCACCCCCATGGGGGTTTGCACAATCTGCATCTTAAGGAAGGGGATGGAGTTTGAGCCAGTGGAAATCATGCCGGGAGGGGAGATGAGGATTGTGAGGGAGAGCCCCACCTTGGCCTATGTTCAGTTCAACGCCCGGAGCATGGAGCCAGCCCACCACCACACCTTTAGCCACAACTTGGTCATCATCAAAGGGAAGAAGAAGGTCTGGAATTTGACCAAGAAGAGAGCTACGAGCTAGAGGATGGGGATTTTCTGTTCACCCCAATGGGGAATATGCATAGGGTCAAGTAAGTACTTGGAAGTCACTGAGTTCGTCATTAGGTGGGGGTTTAAGGGATATTTGATCTATTGAGGATGGAAAAAGCAGAGAAAAACTAATAGTGAAAAAATCAATGAAAACAAAGAAAAGACGGAATATGAAAGGTAAAACCTTTTTCTTTTCTTTTCACTTATTTTTCTTTTCATTTTATTCTCTTTTTTGGAGATATGAGGGGAAGGAGGGCACCTGAGAGAGAGCAGAGGGGTTTCATAGGTTTCGGTTGAGATTTTTATCTAAAATTTTGTGCAAGTCATGGTGCTTTGAGTTGGTCCCTTGAGTTTTTAAGAGCTTAATCATGGTAGAAGCCTGATACTTTATGGGGTTTGAGGGATTTTTTATCGAATAGAATCCATAATTAATCTAGTTTGATTTATGGCATCAATATATATATATATATATATATATATATATATATATATATATATATATATATATATATATATATATATATATATATATATATATATATATATATGAATGTATAGAATCAAAGATTTAAAATATAAGGGTCTTAATGAAGTTAAAAGTCAGCCTCAAAGACTAGATGGTGCTACCTCAGATGTAGCAAGAACAAGGGCTTTAGATGTAAATACCAACACTATAAAATGCTAAAATATTAATGTAATATTTTTCAACATTCTACTTGATATTCTAAATTTATCAACATGATGTAATATTTGTAATATAATATTTATGATGTAATATTTGGAATGTCAGTGGTTGTTATTAATTATTGTATATGCAATATCTATAAGAGTGTGACATAATGAAACTCTCTATTATTTTTTCCATTTTTTATATTTGTATATGCTATGTATCCTATTTTTTTTATTATCATGGAACTAAAACATGCCCGGGGACCATACTTAGATGTAAAATTAGTTAACTAATGGGTATATAAATGCTGAATTTATTTCAAGGGTTGAAGAGCTTCTTAATTTTTTTTTCTCAATTTATGTATATGAGTGAGAACAAAATAAGATGTCCATGCTCTAAGTATTGCAATCAAAAGTGGGATACTCAAGATGAAGTAAGAGTACAATTATATAGAAAATGATTTGTTGAAGGGTATACCATATGACTTTCATATGGTGAATCCTACGAAGAATAATGGATACTCGAAGAATCTTTAACAAGTAGAAATAAGACTATATATGTGAAAGATGACGTGAATCCATATAAAATAATGGTAATGGATGTAGTAGGTAATAATTGTAAATGGCTTGCAGATAGAGTTGATGAGATTAGGTTTAATTATGAACCTCTTAATCCAGAAGTATTTAAATTTTATGATTTGTTCAAAAATACTAATGAGCCATGGTGGGTGGGTTGCAAAAAGCATACAAAGCTATCTGCAGTTTCACATATTCTAAATTATAACTCTAAATTTAACATAAATGAGGGTTGTTATAACCATCCCTTTTTCGTGGTAAAAGGTATGTTGCCAATGGATGAGAAGTTGCTACGCAACTTTATAAGACAAAAAAGATGGCTGCAAAGCTTCAACTTAGATATATAAAGATAGATGTTTGTCCTAATATGTGCATGTTATACTATAAAGAAGATAAGAACAAGATAGTATACTCGATTTGTTCATATCCTCGATATAAACCAAAGAAAAATATCAGTGGCACAATGAAAAAAGGTATACCTTATAAAGTCTTGCGCTACCTTTCTCTCATAGAGAAACTTCAAAGACTTTACATGTCCTCAAAAACTGCTAAGCATATAACATGGCATACAGTAAATAGATGTGTTGACTATGGCATATGTATATAATAGTGAGGCATGGAAGCATTTCAATCAAATCCATCCTGACTTTATCTCTAATCCAAGAAATGTATGACTTGGTTTGTATATGAATGGGTTTAATCCATTTGTTTACTTATCATTGGCCAGTGATTATAATTGTGTATAGTTTGCCATCTTGGATGTACCTTAAACAACCGTATATGTTCCTAAATATGGTTATACCAGGACCAAAAAATCTAGACAAGCATATCGATGTATTCTTTAGACCTTTGATTGATGAGTTAAAAATGTTATAGAGTATAGGAGCATACTTATTCATTGGAAGCAAAATTTTCAAATAAGAGTAGCACTTTTATGAACAATCAATGATTTTTTTTACCTATGGTATGCTATTAGAATGGAGCACATATGGAAAATTGGCTTGTCCTTATTGTATGTAGCATACGAAGACATTTATTTTAGAGAAGGATGGAAAGACGTCTTTTTTTTATTGTCACCGCCAGCTATTGCCAAGGAGTCTTTTTTTTTATTATCACCACTAATTCTTGCCAATTAATTACTCCTATAGAAAATAATGGGATACTTTTAAGAGTATGGAGTCTTCCTGATATCACATTTGGCATCTAGAGTGGTAAAAGAAAATTTCATAGTTTTGGTATCTAACATAATCAAGTGAACAGGAGTATTTTTTTGGAAGTTACTTGATTGGTACATGATTCTCATTTGGCATAATTTAGATGTCATGTATATTGAGAAAAATATTTTTGACAATATATTGAATATAGTAATGGATATCAAAGAGAAGACTAAAGATAATATAAAAGCTAGGTTGGATGTTGCCACATATTATAAGTGCGCATATTTGGAGTTGCAAGAAGATAATAATGGGAGAGTATGCAAACCTAAGGCTACCTAAGTTTGACTAGAGAATAGAAAAATAATGTTTGCAATTGGGTTAAGAGTTAAAGTTTTCAGATGGCTATGCTTCAAGCATACCCCGATGTGTAAATGTAGAGGAATGCAAATTTTATGGCTTAAAAAATCATGATCAATATGTGTTTATGGAGAGATCGTTGCCTTTTGTGGCTTATTGCATGCCAACTCCTATTTGGAATGTTAGTCAAGTCCAGACATTTCTTTAGAGACTTATGCTCTATTATCTTACATATTGAGTATATGAAAATGTTAGAGAAAAATATTGTAAAGACCTTGTGTAAATTAGAGAAGATTTTTCCTTCAAGTTTTTTTTTTTTTTTGATTCAATGGAGCACTTACCAGTACATCTTGCTTATAAAGCTAAAATAGGAGGACCGGTTCAGTCTCGTTGGATGTATCTATTTGAAAAGTAAAGTTGGTAATTGAGTGATCATAAATTCTTTTGAAGTAATTGAATAAAGTAATTATTTGTTTATCTTGCTAATTTATTGGGTAACTGTTTTATTTATGATTTAGATACATTAAAAATGATGTTTGCATTCCCTATAACCAGTTGTATTAAAAATTAATTTTGGTGAAAGTATTGGTTGTGCTGGGGCAACCTTCATTGGACGAGACAATCGTGGATCTGTTGTTGTGACTGCAGGCTTCTGTTTCTCTGAAGTCACAGTTACAGTGGCTGAGCATGGGAAGGAATTATAATGCATGCCAGGGGTTACATGCTACTGCAGTTTGGGTGGAAGAAGACTCTAGCAGTGCTTGTGCTATTGTTTGCATACATATTGTAAACCAAAGAACACATGAACTTGGGTGCTAACAGCCTTGCTAATTGATAAACAAGTGAGATCATATTTTGAAACTGAGAATGCTCAATCCTAGAAAGAATAGGCATTCATTGGCTTATTATTAGATGATCCAAGTATCCTGCATCACCTCATGAGAGTTCTATAAAGCCTCTAGCTAAACAAGCACATAATTTTGTTTATCCTTCGCTGAGAGGCCTAATCTTGTGCACTTAGTGCGCAGAGTGATCACTATGAGGGTGGAAGCCTGACAGAAGAGACCACAGATCAAACCCATCCACAATCCCTGCACCAAGAAACCTTACTTCAGAAGCCTTAAACATTTTAAACTCAACTGCAAACCTAGAGATCATGTCTAGCTGAACATTTTCAAAAAAAAAACAAGAAAAGAAAAAAAATTAAGATGCATTTTTGCAATATTACACATGGCAAAAGGATGTGGAATGTTATGCAAGTCTTATTAACTTTATGAAAGTCCAAAGAATATATTACTGGTCCATATATATAAGCAACAGGATTAGATAGAACCAGAAACTGTCAGCTTACTCGCTGGCGAAATTTCTTCATATCAAAGCCCTGCAGTTGACTGCTGCCATCTTTTTGTGCTGAGGGTTTAGAGGTATCATGGGAGGGGCACCCTCCAACCTCTTGTGCTGAGGGGTATCATCTGACCCTTATTCAAGGTTTTACCACACAGCATGGTTGTGAACGCGAGAACATGACTATTCAGATGTGGAGTTGAAGCACTGCAAGTGTTAAATTGTGAACAATGAAAAAGAGAATGAAAGAAACATGATGAATGTTATCCTCACAATTGTATGTCTAATAACCAAAAAAGAGAATGAAAGAAACACAATGGATGTTATCCTCACAATTGTATATCTAATAACCATGTTTTGGAGAACGAACAAAGTCTACTCACCTTATCACGAAATCCCAACTTGAATCCAACAAGAAGAGCCAATGGCATGCCAATTATGTAAAATGCTACCAAGTGCTGCCAACCACAGTCTCTAGATACTCCTGCAAATCACCGCATAAGAGAAGTTCAGAAACTTCATAGCTATAACTACCATAAAATAATACCAGAAAAGTTACCAGATAATGCTCCTTGAGCCGAGTCCAATACTATAGACACTGTGAGCAGTGAAGTCATGTAAGCAAATTTCCTTGTAATAGCATAACTGCTGCTAAAAAAGCTTGCCCATATATCATGACCAAAAACCAGTAATAGACCAACTGTCAAAGCTAGAAAGACCGAGAGCTTCAGTGTTACAGCAACAGCATTCTTAGCCTTCCCCGTGTTTCCAGCACCTATCTCATTTGACACACGCATGCTGGAACAAAATTTACCTATTCAATAAATAGGTAACCCTTGCAAAAGAAAACTATCTAACGTAATTGAAGAGAGTTACTTGATGTATATACCTCACAACTGCACTGAATCCATACGTGATCATGTACGAGATTGCTTCTGTGTTCGTGCTGGATCACATGTGACAGTTAGTTCCTATTGTCTAGTGTTGGAGTTGCTCTATCACCGTATTCAGAAAGATGAATTTAAAATTTAGAAGGATGGGAAGTCATACCACATTGCTACTACCGAAGTACTCAACTCAGAGTTTGGCATCATTCCAGCAAGCAAAACAAGGAGCTCGAAAGCCCAATACTCGAGGCTGAAAAAAGAAGAAAACCAAGAGTTTGCAGTTTGAACCATAAGCAAAAGAGCCATCGGAAACCAAATAGCAAGAAATGGAGAGACAAAGCAATGGATAAAGTAGTGCAAATAAGGTATTCCGGTTGTTATGAGTAATTTGCACGATGCCTTTCTGTTTGTACCATGCCTCTTTTTCGTTCTCTACGTTTCCGTTTTCTTATTTGTGGGAGCAATATTCAGAATTTGAATCCTTGACACCTCAGAGAAAACCATTAGAGGAGAGGTGCCGATCAACAGCTGTTGGAACCATAAGGGTAATTATATTTAACTGAAGTGTATATATAGTATCTATTATGGATAAATATCTTTGATACCCGATCCGAAAACATATGTAAACTCTGATTGACCGACTCCTAGGTCGGCCACTAATGTGTGCTTTGGCCGATGACCTTTTATCTCCACCAACCTTAGTACTTTAGCCATTGATCTATCTCGGTCGGTCCATACACTTCAAGCCTCCGACCCACGCTTTCATTGACCTCCGCTTTGATTGGCAAATTTGGAAGAGTTGATGAAGAGATCCCATGTATCCTTTTAAATTACAAAACTGCTATGAGCAGCTGGCTATGGGACGGATAAGGCAACTACAATCACCGAATCCCAAGAATCAGGCTGGAGCGATGCCCTTAAAGAAGTCGGGATAACCTCCCACAACTACTTTCTATTGCAGCTCTCACCTCGATCTATAAATAAAGGTAATCAAGGGACCCCCAAGGTACATGCATAATCTTTTTTTTTATACTCCTTTCCATCTATTCTGGAGAATTTCTAACATAAGTATTGAAAGGTCCCCACCAGAGCTAACCCAGTCTAAAACTTATTTTGCAGGTCCAGTTGCCATCATTTTGTAATTACTACCCAACTCTAGCCAACTTGATCTAACCCAGAAATTTGTAGCAACATATTGATGCTAGGAGGGGCTAATTGGCCCATAATTAGGAAGGAGTACAAGATTTGCATCTATGCCGCCACATAGAACTTCCTCTCGACATTCTAATGCCACAACAACATGATTGACTGAAAATTCGGTCGAAGATCACGCCCTAGCATAGCAGCCGAAGGTACCTCCACCGCCTTCCCAATCAACTATGGGGGTAAACTAGGACCAATTCAATATATTGGTCACTCAAGTACAGGCATGGACCGCTGCACAATATTGGTCAATCAAGTACAGGCATGGACCGCTGCACATTGACCACGGTGGTCCATGCCATGCAACAACCAAACCTAACGTAGGAGGTGCCCTAGTAGCAACCGCCACAACCTCCCTCATGGAGTTCAGATCGGGGAAGGTAGACGCGACTGAGTCAATCAAGGAGTTCTGAGCAAAAAAGACATCCCCCTACCCCCCATTTAGGCAAGGGATCTACTCTGGGATGATCTCTTTCACACCACATGGAGGCTTGTATAGCCCGTGACACCGATGTCAATTGCAGGCTGCAAGAAATGAACCAAAGAATCCAGGCCTTGCAACATTAGGTAGTGAACCAGGATGAGGGGGTAGACTTTCGCATTGGTTCACCTTTCAACGATAGGATCATGCAGGAACCGCTGTCCGCTAGCTACAAGATGCTGTAGCTAGAGAACTATGTTAGGTCGACTAACTCAATATATCATTTGGAGAACTTCAAGGCTTTTATGCTTCTCCATGGAGCGAGTGATAGAATCTTATGCCGAGTTTTTCCTTCCATCCTCAAGAAGGTAGCTTGGGACTGGTACTCAGATTTGAAGTTAGACTCTATTCATTCGTTCGACCAGTTGAGTCGGTCATTCATCATCCACTTTGTTAGCAATAAGAGGCAATGCCGAGAATCCGGCTCCTTAGTGAACATCAAGAAGAGAGAAGGAGAATCCCTCCATGACCATATGAGCTACTTCAATGTGGCCACCTTGGAAGTACGCAATCTAGATGAATCAATTGTGATGACCACCCTTAAGGACGAACTTCAGAAGAATGCCTTTCTTTTCTCCCTAGAGAAGAAGTACCCGAAAAACTTTATTGAGATGCTAGAGTGGGCTGATAAATATGTCCATACTAAAGAAGCCTTCAACAAGTATAGGGCCTTGACCAATGTCATGATCGAGGAAATGGAAAAGAAATAAAGCTCCTTTCATTATGAGAAGATCCCCCTAGAAGTCGATTGTGGTTCAAGACTCCACCTCGATCTCACTAATCCAGAACTTTCCCTCGAAACCAACGGCCCAAAAGCCCATAGGATAGTGATGCACACCTCTGAGGTGGCGCTTGTCACCGCTAAGGAGGTTTTTGAACTATACTCCTTTGAACACATCCAAGATGGAGGTGCTTATGGAAATAAGGGAGCAGCTATCTAGAGCAAAAAGGATGCAGTCTAGGCTAGAACATCACAGTCGGAGCAAGTACTATCTATATTGCCGATCATGACCACAACATCAAGGACTGCATCCAACTCTAGAATAAAATCGAGGAGTTCATCTGGCTAGATTGATTGGATCGCTTCATCCAGCATGTAAGAGGAGAGTACAAGAACTTGTTGAGACCATTAGGACTGTCAGGGCTATCTCATCGGTTGGAACAACCTCGACAAGAGGAGCTAGTAGAAAACTAACTTGCAATTGGCATAATCAATGCCATCACTATGGGGCATGGCAAATTAGAGCTCGAGGAGTCCACTAAAAGATGAAAATCCAAGGAAACCATCACTTTCTCTGAAAAGATGCAAAGAGGGTTTCGTTCCTGCGTAATAATGCCATGGTTGTATCTTTACATATTGCAAACTATGATGTACGCATCTTGGTGGATAATCAAAGTTTAGCACATGTTTTATTTTATGATGCATTCTCCAAAATGGATATTTTTTTAGATTGGTTTGGTAGACTTGATTCTCCTCTTGTAGGCTTCATCGAAGACATGATCCTAGTCAAAGGGGTCATTATCTTGCTAGTCATAGTTGATTGGGAGCTCCGATAGTCTACTATTTAAATTGATTTTCTAGTTGTCAGAGCAGCCTCTGCATATAATGCAATCCTTAGGAGACTAGGGTGGAACACCCTTAAGACCATGGTATCAACCTATCATCTACTGATAAAGTTTTTGACTAAGCATGGGTTCAAAGAGGTTTGAGGAGATTGGGTGCTAGCTTAGCATTGTTACATAATCGCCCTTTAGGGAGCAAGGCAACCCAACACTCTCCGGATTGAAGGGCTTGACACCTATGATGAGTTGATAGAAGAATATGGAGAACTGGTTGAGGATCTCATCGTAATTTTTCTAAAGGATGGAAATGGTGATCAACCAGTTCAGAATGAGTCCAATATGGATGAGATAATCAGAATCATCTCACCATTTTCTTATAAAAAAATGCCGACATCTTCACGTGGTCACCTCCTGACATGTTAAGCATCAAACTTGAAGTCATAGTGCATCAGCTTAATGTGGACCCATCTTATTGACCCACTAAACAAAAGAAGCGAAGCCTTATCCTAGAGTGGCAAAATTTTATTGCTGAAGAGATAGACAAGCTGATCCATGCCAACTTTATTAGGAAGGTGACTCATCTAAATTGGCTCGTGAATGTGGTCCTTATGAAGAAGGTAAACAAGAAGTGGCAAATTTGCATAAACTTCACTAATTTGAAGAAAGCTTGCTTGAAGGATAGCTATTTGCTACCTTGGATTGATCAACTTGTAGATGCCACATTAGCCCATGAGCTTCTCACCTTCATGGATGCCTTCTTCATCTATAATTAAATTTGGATGTCACCTAAAGATGAGGAAAAACTCCTTTTATTACTGACCAAGGTCTCTTCTATTATAGGATTATGTCCTTTGGCCTGAAAAATGTTGGCGCTACTTACCAACAACTGGTGAATAAAATCTTTAAAGAATATATCAGCTAGAACATGGAGATGCATGTAGATGACATGCTAGTTAAAAGTCAAATCTTAAAGAATTACATCATGAACCTCAGGGAGACTTTCACTACACTCTACAAGTACCAGATGAAGCTAAATCTAATGAAATATACCTTCAGGATCATCTCTAGAAAGTTCCTTAGTTTCATGGTCTCATACTGAGGCATTATGGTCAATCCTAAAAAGATCAGGGCTATACAGAAAATGGGTCCTCCAATGTTTATAAAGTCGGTCCAACACCTTACAGGAAATGTAGCCACTCTCAACTAATTTGTCTCTAGATTGGTTAAGCACTACCTTCCTTTCTTCAAGATCCTAAAGAAACTAAAGGATTTTAAATGGACAGAAGAAACCCAACAAGCATTCAAAGAATTGAAGGATTACCTCCATTCGGCACCACTCCTTAGCAAGTCGAAGTCAGGCAAGAAGTTGTAGCTCTACTTAGTAGTCTTCCCAACTGCGATAAGCTCAATGCTCATCCATGAAGAAGGAAGTTCAAAAGCCAATCTAGTATATCAACAAAATCCTCCATGATAGAGACTAGATGCATAAGACTTGAAAAGCTAATCTAAGCCCTCGTCATCTTAGCTCGAAAACTCCGACCCTACTTTCAAGCCCACGCTATAATGCTTTTAATCGATCAACCACTGAAGCCAGTCTTGCATCAGCCAGACATGTTCGATCGGAAGGCAAAATGAAAAATCAAATTTATTGAGTTTGATGTAAAATTTTGACCTTGTCTATCTATCAAGGCATAGGTACTAGTTGACTTCATCTTGGAATGTGCAATTTCTAAGGAAAGCCCTAGTGAAGGTGAACCACTAGAGGAAAATCCACTCGAGCAAGAACCCAAGTCATGGGTCATGTATGTAGACGGGTCATCAAACTCTGCCAGGTTGGGAGTAGGTCTGATACTCATCGAACTAGAGAAAACAATCGCAGAATACACTTTACATTTTGAGTTCTCAACCACTAGTAATAAGGCCGAATATGAAGCTCTTACCGTTAGACTGAAAATAGCGAAAGAACTAGGAGTACAAGATCTAAAGATCTGTAGCGACTCCCAACTCGTGGTCGGCCAAGTCTGAGGAGATTATGAGGCTTGGGAAGAAAACATAAAGAGATACCTGTATAAGGTAAAAGATCTGATCTCTATATTCGCTAGTTTTGATATTCACCAAGTATCAAGGTTAGATAACTCTAGGGCCGATTTGCCATCTAAGCTGGCAACTTCGGCACCAGAAGACTGACTTAAGGAATCCTTATTTGAAATTATGAAAGGACCTAGCACCGAAGAGTTTGTTTCAATCTTATAAGTTGATAACGAACCAAGTTGGACAGACCCATTGGTCCATTTTCTTAGAGATGGGATGCTACCATCGGATCTAAAGAAAGCTCATAAAGTTAGGAACTGGGTATCCCACTACATCCTTTATGGAGGCATTGTATAGGAGATCCTTTCTGTTATCACTCCTCAAATGCTTACACCCCTCTGAGGTAGATTATGCCCTACAAGAAGTACTTGAAGAGATTTACGAAAACTATCTAGGGGGCAAGTCATTGGTCAAAAAGTGTTTAGATAAGGATATTACTGGCATACCATGCAGCAAAATATAGCTGATCTAGCCTGATGATGTGATCAATGCCAACAAAATGCTAACATTCAGCACCGACCTGCTGTACCACTAACTCCCATCAACACACCCAGGCCCTTTGTGCAATGGGGAATGGACATCCTTGAGTCATTTCTTCCAACATCAGGATAATGTAAGTTCCTACTCATCATCATTGATTATTTTACCAAATGAATGGAAGCCAAACCTCTAGCCCGCATCACCAAAGCAAAGGTAAAGGACTTCGTTTGGAAGTCCGTCATATGCAGGTTCGTTCTTTCATGGGTGTTGATCACCTACAATGGTCGTCAGTTCATTGGTGCCTAATTTGCCAAATTCTGCCATGACCTGGATATTTCACAGCACCTCACATTGGTGGGGCATCCCCAAGCCAATGGGGAGGCCAAAGTAACTAAAGCGGACCCTTCGATAAGGTTTAAAATTTAGCTTAGATTATGCCAAGGGATCGTGGGCCGATAAGCTTCACCATATACTCTGGACCTACTGAACTACACAAAGAATATCCACCAAAGAGATCTCTTTCAATCTCTCCTTTGGAACTAAGGCAGTCATCCTGGTAGAGATCGAACTTCCATCATTGCGAGTTGAAAATTGTGATGAACAGAACAATCCAGAAAACCTTCAAGTGAACCTAGACCTACTTGAGGAACTTGGAGAAAAGGCATGAGTGCGGACAGTAGCTTGTCAACATAGGGTCATATAATACTACAACTCTCATATCCGAGGCAAAGAATTTAGAGTCGATGACTTGATACTATAACGATCTGAGATATCTCAATCAAATGAACAAGAAAAGTTCTCTCCCAATTAGAAGGGTGCCTATCGAGTAGATAAGGTCATCAGACTTGGAACCTACCTCCTGAAGCAACTAGATGGAATCTCGCCACAACAATCTTGGAATTCGGACAATCTACGGATATATTACCAATGAATATAAACATGAGCACTTTCAATAGAGTTTCTTTTTTCCCTAACATTGAAATCTTGCACACAATAAAAGTTTTGTCTCTACAAAACCATCCAGAATGAAGAAGGCCTCAATCAAGCTATGGAAATCCTCAGTGATGTCTCATTTCTGAACGAGTGTAGCCACGAAAAGGGCACCTCATTTCTGCACGAATATAGCCACAGGAAGAATCCTCCAGTGGTGCCTCATTTTTGAATGACTATAGTCATGGGAAGGGCACCTCGTTAGCCACAAGAAGATTCCCACAGTAGCATCTCATTTCCAAATAAGTATAGCTGTAGGAAGGACACCTCATTTCCAAATGAGTATATAACCATAAGAAGAATCCCCCAACAACATTTTATTTTCGAACAAGTATAGCCGTAGAAAGGGTACCTCATTTCCAAACGAGTATAGCCATAAGAAGAAACCCCCAGTGATACCGCTCGTTTCTGAATAAGTATAGCCACGGAAAGGGCGCCTCGTTTCCAACTAAGTGTAGCCACAAAAAAATGCTTCGTTTCTGAACGAAGATGGCAACAAACACCAAAAGATCTTGACGACCAAGAAAAAGTTAACCCAAGAGACCCTTGAAGGCTCCATGATTTTAAATAAACTAAACTACGGGTGTCCATAATGCAAGAGAAGACCTAAGGAGGATTCAAAACCGTGCTCGACTTGGAGATAGGCCTAAGCCATCTAAGGAACAAGGCCTTCGTTAATGCACCCCTAACGTATTGACCATTCTAACATGGTGAAACTATAAAATCAACCATAGATGCATAAAGCAATTTAAAATCAACCACAGAAATGAAAGATCTTGAAGTCAGAATAAGCAAGAATATAATAATATTCTTATTAATTATAAAAATTCAGGATAACTGACTGTAGTATTTACAAACCATATTGGCCGGTAAAAAAGAAAAGGAAAAAGTATAAGTCCATGACTAATGCTAAACTCATGACTAGAGGTACTTGTCTTTAGCACAATGGCAGGTACCATAGATTCCATTTGTCATAAGAAAAAACATAATTTTAATTAATGACATCTCTACATAAATGAATCAATATATACTACAGGCAGAGGATTAGATGCAAAGGTCATGATGCATTTATAGTTGATCATAGTATTCAAAATGTAGATATCTGAAGACAACAATAGACAAGAATCATGATTTTATATCCTGAACGAGAAGAAATATGTTATCTTCATAAGCTCTCATTGTCAAAAGTTCAGAATTTGTGTCTCAGATAAAATCAATTTTTCTTCATATTACTTCTTGAAGGAAAATCCTAATTTTTCGATCCAGGTTCGTTCAGATCTGATCAGATCAAGAGATATATTTCAAATTTTTTTTCTCTTGATCCCAATCAGATCTTAATATATTTCAGATCTGATTCTTATTATTTTAATAAAATAAAAATAAAAGATAAATTAAATTAAATTTAATTTACCTGATCTGGGTAATCCTATTATCCTGTTGATGATTTGTTTGCAGCGGAAGGTTCTGGATCTTAGCCACGCAAGCGCCTAGCCTCTACCGATATCCACTCGGGTTGGATCTAGAGATCTTCTTCTTCTCTATCACACCTTCAAAAATTAGATCTGGATCTGATCTGGAGGATCTTCAAAATTCTTTTGAAGATGAGCAGTCGTCCTTTGCAGCAGCGCTGCCTTCTTATTTTTGATCGCCTTTCTTTGATCTGAATCGCACCAACCAAGGTCCAAAACTCCTTTTGGACATGGAGAGCAAGGGGAGAAGAGACTATGGCATGGAGAAGGAGGGGAGAGGCAGCCTTGGGGCGTGGGGAAACTATGATCTCATCATATCTCTTTCATCTCATACAATCTGAGTTGGATACAGGGTCTTATTTATAGACTAGCTGTGATCCAACTCCTCTTCTTCCCAACCAATCACAATTCTTTGTGAAATCAGATCTAAATCTGATTGGTGGGAATAGAGTCCCCTGGATTCCTCCTTAGAGGGCGCCTAAGACCAGTCAAAGTTGGTTCTTAGAAGAACTCTAATTGGAATCCAAAAAGGAGATGGAGTCCTTGTCCAACAAGGAACTCCTAGGCGCCTCCAACTTGGGCACACGCCTAGGGTGGCATGCGCCCTTCTCCTTGCCTAGGTTCTGGTAGGGGGACAGGCCCCCACCAGCTCTCCAATAGGTGCATGACATGTGGTCAAAAGTCAAAGTATCAATGGTCAACATTTGACCAGTCAAAGGTAGACTTTTGACCAAAGTCAAAGAACAAGAAATGGCAGGTGACCAAAAATGGCAGGTAGTGTCTTACAAAATAAGACAACCTTTTCTGACTTGGACAACCTCCTGTCAGACCATATGAAGGCCTCTATTTGAGCACAAACTCCTTTGGCTCAGACAGGACAACTTATTTATGATAGCAAAAGAAGAACGTTAGGTTCAATCGAGTGCTAGCACGATTTTCTTGAACCTAATTGAATCTCATTCAGATCAATTGAACTAGATCAGTTCAATTGATGATCACCAGATTCAAACCCTTGTTTGTATGACCCTAGTTAGGTTCAGTTCTATATGGTAATGGGATATGTCATGATCTCTATCATTGACATCATCGAAACTCCTTTCGATGGATCAGAACTCTTCTGATTCGAACAGCTAGAATGATCGATCATCTAAATCATTCTAATTGCTCACAAAATCCACCAGTGACACCTAGCAGTATATGGTGGCAACCCATCAGAGCTGAATGCGAACCTCTTGGTGCAGCTACCTATGTGATTCAGTTCTTCTATCTTGAGCCCCGATCAGATTAGGGTTTAGGTGAACTCGTCAAACCCTAGTCTCTGTCATATGATGTAATCATTCAATTTGAGTCCAATGTGAAAATCTAAATAGAAACTCTTTCTATTATTTCACTCTACCATGGCCATGAATTTCTGGACTTGATTCTCATGATCATCATAGGGCTACTCCTCTACCACCGAGGTAGATAGATTCCATCTTGATGCAATCCAGTTCCTACAATGAACATGTCTATAGCCAACATACACCTCAGGGTTCCATATGGCTAGGAGACCGAGTAATGGTGTAGTCAAACTATAACACCCTCAAGGTGAACTGTCGATGCATCTCAGGTCAAAGAACCAGACACACTACTGCAGCATCGAGTCAGTCATTGACGAGAAGGTAGACTCCCTAATGACTACTCGAGGTGGTCACGCTCAGTGCCCTCGTTCTCTAACGAGTATCTGTACTCTCGCTCCGGTGTCTCCACACCATAGACTCAAGACTCATCTACTAAAGAGAAGCGATTGTACACCAACCTTCTGGATCAATCACCATCCTCGTGATGATCCTATGGTCAGGAGCAATTTATGAGTTAATAATGATTATTCATGTCTTAAATTTTCAACTCTTGAAAATATGAATTATCATTACCATTAACTCAAAGGATGTATCACAGACACTAAATACACATATGTGATAGAAAATAACCCACTTATTGATTTTAGTCAAAATTATAATTTTGCCCCTAGAAGTGTATTACAAGTGTCAGCCAATTCTGGCTTCTAGGGCACATATATCTAACAATCTTCCACTTATCCTAAAGCCAATTGGCTACAAGTCTAAGTCCCATCTTCTCAAGGTGGGCTTCGATCTTCTGTTGGCCCAACGGACTTTGTAAGTGGGTCTGCCACATTATCTGTGGAGTCGACTCTCTTGACCTCGACATAATCTTTTTGAGGTAATCGCGGATGAGGTGGTATCACCGTTTGCTTGAAACTCTTCCAGCACAAACAGTCTGCTTCCATGGTGGAATCTGCTATCACCGTTTGCTTGGAACTCTTCCAGCTGATAGCTCCACCATTGCACACAAACAGACTCCCAGATGTCGACTTTCGATCATCTATATCAGACATGAAGTCCGAGTCTGTGTATCCCTAGACCAGGAGTTCTCCGTTACCAAAGATCAGCATCATATCCTTAGTTCTTCTCAAGTACTTAAGGATATATTTCACAGAAGTTCAGTGTTCTTCACCTGGATTTGACTGATATCTGCTTGTGACACTCACAGCATGGGCTATATCAGGTCGTGTACATAGCATGGCATACATGAGGCTCCCTATTGCAGAAGCATAAGGGATCTTGCTCATGCGTTCTATTTCCTCAGGTGTGCTGGGGCACATCTTCTTGGAAAGATGAATACCATGTCTGAAGGGTATTAATCCCCTCTTAGAGTTTTTCATACTAAACCTCTTTCAGTACTTTCTCTATGTACATCTTCTGTGAAAGTCCTAGCATCCTATTCGGTCTATCCCTATAGACCTTAATTCCTAGAATAAAGGATGCTTCACCTAGGTCTTTCATGGAGAATTCCTTGGACAACCACATCTTGACTGATGTCAACATGGAAATATCATTCCCAATAAGGAGGATGTCATCCACGTACAATACGAGGAAGACAACAGCGCTCCCACTGACCCTTTTGAAAACACATGGTTCCTCTTCATTTTTGATGAAACCAAACTTTTTGATCACATCATTAAAATGAGTGTTCCAGCTCCGAGATGCTTGCTTAAGTCCATATATGGACCTTTGCAGCTTGCAAACCTTGTGATCAGTATCACTGGATGTGAAACCTAGCGACTGTTCCATATAGATATCTTCTTCAAGATATCCATTCAAGAATGCCATTTTCACGTCCATTTGCCATATTTCATAATCGAAATAGGCTGTAACAGCAAGCAATGTGCGGATGGATTTTAGCATAGCTACTGGAAAAAAGGTATCCTGATAGTCTATGCCTTCGCGTTGACTATAACCTTTTGCCACCAATCTAGCCTTGAATGTCTCCACATTCCCATCTGCACCAATCTTTCTCTTGAAGATCCATTTACATCCAATAGGTACTATACCTTCTAGTGGATCTACCAAGGTCCAGACTTGGTTTGAGTGCATCGAGTCAATTTCTGACTGCATTGCCTCTAGCCATTTCTCGGAGTCGATATCTGATATTGCCTCGTTGTAGGTTTTGGGAATCATCACCATGAGCACCATTACCTATGAGGAACATTTCCTCTACATCCTCTGAAATAATACCTAAGTATCTTTCAGGGGGACGGAAAACTCTTTCCGATCTACGAGGTGGAGGAGGTAGTGTTCTTATTGGCTCAATTTGATTTGATTCCACTTGGTCCTTAGCTCGTTCTGCTTGTGAGACTTTCTCATCAAGTATGATCTGCCTTCCAATGCCGCTATCTTGAATAAACTATTTTTCAAGAAATATGGCATGTCGACTCACAATCATATTGTGGTCTTCTGGAATGTAGAAATAGTATCCTAATGACTCTTTAGGATATCCTATGAATCGAGCTCTGAAGGACCTAAATTCTAACTTGTCCGCTTGTTGTCTTTTGACATGAGCCGGACAACCCCAAATTCTGAGATGACTCAGACTTGGTTTCTTACCGTGCCATATCTCATACGGTGTGGTAGGAACGGTTTTAGAGGGAACCCTGTTCAGTAGATAGATTGAAGTTAACAATGAGTGTCTCCAAAGAAAATCAGGGAGGTCTGTGAAGCTCATCATGGATCGAACCATATCTAATAGAGTCCGATTTCTCCATTCTGAAATCCCGTTGAGTTGAGGTGTTCCTGGTGGAGTCCATTGAGAGACTATGCCATTATCCTTGAGATAGTCTAGGAAATTTTCTGCTAAGGTATTCACCTCCTCGATCTGATCGAAGAACCTTATTGGGTTTTCCTATTTATTTTTCTACTTCATGTCTGAATTCTTTGAACTTTTCAAAGGCTTCAGACTTGTGTCTCATAAGATACACATACCTCATACCTAGACAGATCATCCGTAAAGGTAATGAAGTAGACAAAATTGCCTCTAGCCGGCACATCAAATGGGCCGCACACATCAGTATGTACTAGGGCAAGGAGATCTATGGCCCTCTCCCCATGTCCAACAAAAGGGAGTTTGGTCATTTTGCCTTGAAGACAGGATTCACAAGTTGGATGTGACCTAGAAGTCAATGGACTCAATAGCCCATTTTTCTTCAATTTGTTGATCCTATCTTCTGCTATATGACCTAATCTCAAGTGCCATAGATATCTGTCATTTGGACTATCCCTAGGTCGTTTGGCATTCACGTTTTGCTCGATAGTTAGAACAGGTACATCAATATATAGCTGATAAAGACCATTAATAAGGAAATCATTTGCAATTTTATTTCTTTCATAAAGAATGTTACAATGGTCCTTAAAGAAGGTGATCACATAACCTTCTTGTGCTAAGCATGAAACAGAAATCAAATTCTTGCTGGCTGCAAGCACAAAATAATAGTCTTTCAAAACTAAGTCTAAACCGGATGGTAATCGCAGAGGGTATGTTCCCACGGCTACTACAGCAACTCTTGCTCCATTACCAATGCGTAGGATCATGTCTCCATCCCTCAGCCTCCTGCTATCCTCAAGACCCTACATAGAAGTGCACAGATGAGCACTAGAACTAGAGTCAAGCACCCAACTGGATGCAGAAGAAATCATAAGGTTAGACTCAATAACGAGCATACCTCCAGAAGGACTTTCCTTCTTGTTCTTCAGGATGGTCAGGTAAGTAGGGCAGTTCCGCTTCCAATGGCCATCGCTGTTACAATGGAAACACTTTCCTTTGCCATCGGCCTTTTTCTTCGATTATGCCTTCTTCTTCTTTGATCCTTCCACCTTTTGCTTTTTCACAGACTTCTTTTTCTTTCCATAAGACTTTCTTTTGGAAGAAGTCCATTCCATAGCAAGAACTTAGTCTTTAGAACCTTTCATAGAAAGATCAGCGGTAACCAGCATATTCATTAACTCGGTCAAAAAATCTGAAGTTTATGCATGTGGTAATTCATGATGAATTGCCCATATGCATCAGTCAAGGATTGCAGAATGATATCGTTCTGCAGGTCCAAGTCTAACTTCACACCGAGCTTCTCAAGCTCTTTCATGTCCTTAATCATTGTCAGACAGTGATCTTGGATTGACTGTCCATCACACATCTTAGCCTTAAAAAGTCATTTTGTGACTTGATATTTGGCTGCGCGACTCTATTCACCAAACATCTCCTACAGGTGAGCCAACATTTGGCGAGCAGTCCCGATATCCTCATGTTGGCGCTGGAGCTCATCAGACATCGAGCCCAACATGTAATATCTGGCCTTATTATCTTCGTCAATCCATTTTTCCAGAGACGCTCTCTGTTCAACAGATGGACGGACTGGTAATGTGGGAGGGTCCTGATCCAAAACATGGGTTAACTTCTCGAAACCCAAAATAATTTTATAGTTCCTGAGCCAATCTTTATAATTGGGTCCGGTCAGTCTATGTGTGTCCAGGATACGTGCCAATGGGTTGGACGCAGATATATTCCTGTAGAGAGTCAAAGATTCTAGTTAGATACTGTAATTTTGATTTAACCAATTTGTTTAGAAATTTTATTTTTAAACAAATTAGCTCCCACTATTTTCTCGGATCCCTACACTCCCTCTGTAGAGATACGAAAATCTTCACGATTAATGATTTCTAGTGGGTGGTGCGGTCTCACCAACTTACTCATCACCTCACCTAACAGTTATTGGTGATGGGTTAGCCAATGAGTGAACAACTCTTGTTCAATGATTCTCTAATCATGGTGCACCCAAACTTGGTCTCTAATTCATGAATCTCACCATATCCGGAATATTGATCCACTCCTTAGTTAAGTCAGACCCACCATTTGCATAGACTGGGTTCCTAATTGAGTCTCTCACCGTATCCGAAATATTGAGCCCAACTCATCCTCCAGCCCATAGCATCCAATGCCTAATAGACATGGTTGCGTCTTCTCGGTGCAACTGAGCCATTGTATCCAGCCGAGAACAATCAACCTCGAAAAGGGCCCGCACATCTACAATGGTGGAAGACCTCAGACTTAATCTTTTCTTAGGGAGAATTGATTCAGGTCTCATTAAACTAGACTTGGCTTAGTCATAACAATTATGACTAACCTAGTGGCATGGGTTAGCTCGGATTATTGACCACCTCAGATCAGAATTGTGTCAACAGATATGGCCAGGTAAGTGAGACCGGTGGAAGGAATATGCCATTAACTCGTACAAGAACGCATTCAGGTCGAGTAGCTTCCAATTAAAAATCAGTCGGTCGTCTGTGCCAAACTTACCTTAGACACCAAATTGTTGAGCCAGAACCAATTGGGTTAGCCTACAATCCAAACTCTAACCTCTGAGCCTAATTAGGTCTTGCTTGATCGTGACTTGATCTTGACCCAGACTTAATCCTATTAGGCTGGTCAATTTAAGCATTGTTGATCCCATCTAACCAACTCTTGATTCGGTTTGATCAACCGCTTAGACCTAATTGAGCTACCCAAGCCCGAACCCAGTATTATGAATATGTCTTAGATATGAAATTCTCAATTTTAGACCTAATTAATATTTCATAAACTTAATTCTTAATTAAGTAGGGTTCATAAACAAAATATGCACAATAAATCCTAGGGTTTCAGGATCTAGGGTTTTGCAGAAAGTAAGTTTTGGAATTTCTGATTAAGGACGAACACGCAGCACCCCTACACATCATAAGAACACCCCATCGAATGGAAAGAGAGGGCCTTTAAACCCTTCTTCGTTCTTATGACCGGACGGCCAAGAGGAACGCCTTAATCAGGAACATTCAATACTACAAAACAATATTAGATCTATATCATATATCTCATATATAAAGTAGATCTAATCATGGCATATTTTGCATACATCTCATGTATCAAATCATGCATATTTTCAGATCTAAATTATCTCATAATAATCTAAAAAATTAGATTTAAATTGATCTAATCAAAATAAATTCTAATCTAGACAATTATGTAGAACTATTCTACAACTAGTCTAGACATGCATCAATCATATCTCATCATATGATATTCAAAAATTAAATAATTTTTATTTGCTATTTTTTCAGATGTTATTATAATACTTATAATATCAAAAAATAGTAAATAAAAAGATCTAAAACATGATTTAATCAGATTAAATCAAAAATATGCAAGAATATTCTATAGAACTATTTTATTCTAGAACTAGTCATGCATATCTTCTAATCTTAGATCCAAATTATTTAATTTTAATTTTTTTTGATTTCAGATCTGATCACATCTCATGTGACATCTGAAATCAATTATTTTTTAATTAAAATAAATTTAAAATTAGATCTAAACAATTTAGAACCATGGCTCTGATACCAGTTGAAGGGAAAATCCTGATTTTCTGGTCCAGGTTCGTTCAGATCTGATCAGATCAAGAGATATATTTCAAAATTTTTTTCTCTTGATCCCAATCAGATCTTAATATATTTCAGATCTGATTCTTATTATTTTAATAAAATAAAATTAAAAGATAAATTAAATTAAATTTAATTTACCTGATCTGGGTAATCCTATTACCCTGTTGATGATCCTGTTTGCAGCGGAAGGTTCTGGATCTTAGCCACGCAAGCGCCTGGCCTCTACCGGTATCCACTCAGGTTGGATCTGGAGATCCTCTTCTTCTCTATCACACCTCCAAAAATTAGATCTGGATCTGATCTGGAGGATCTTCAAAACTCTTTTGAAGATGAGCAGTCGTCCTTTGCAGCAGCGCAGCCTTCTTATTTTTGATCGCCTTTCTTTGATCTGAATCGCACCAACCAAGGTCCAAAACTCCTTTTGGACGTGGAGAGCAAGGGGAGAAGAGACTATGGCATGGAGAAGGAGGGGAGAGGCAGCCTTGGGGCATGGGGAAACTATGATCTCATCATATCTCTATTTCATCACAATCTGAGTTGGGATACAGGGTCTTATTTATAGACTAGCTGTGATCCAACTCCTCTTCTTCCCAACCAATCACAACCCTTTGTGAAATCAGATCTAAATCTGATTGGTGGGAATAGAGTCCCCTGGATTCCTCCTTAGAGGGTGCCTAAGACCAGTCAAAGTTGGTTCTTAGAAGAACTCTAATTGGAATCCAAAAAGGAGATGGAGTCCTTGTCCAACAAGGACTCCTAGGCGCCTCCAACTTGGGCACACGCCTAGGGTGGCGTGCGCCCTTCTCCTTGCCAGGTTCTGGCAGGGGGACAGGCCCCCACCAGCTCTCCAATAGGTGCATGACATGTGGTCAAAAGTCAAAGTGTCAATGGTCAACGTTTGACCAGTCAAAGGTAGACTTTTGACCAAAGTCAAAGAACAAGAAATGGCAGGTGACCAAAAATGGCAGGTAGTGTCTTACAAATAAGACAACCTTTTCTGACTTGGACAACCTCCTTGTCAGACCATATGAAGGCCTCTGTTTGAGCACAAACTCCTTTGGCTCAGACAGGACAACTTATTTATGATAGCAAAAGAAGAACGTTAGGTTCAATCGAGTGCTAGCACGATTTTCTTGAACCTAATTGAATCTCATTCAGATCAATTGAACTAGATCAGTTCAATTGATGATCACCAGATTCAAACCCTTGTTTGTGTGACCTCAGTTAGGTTCAGTTCTGTATGGTAATGGGATATGTCATGATCTCTATCATCGACATCATCGAAACTCCTTTCGATGGATCAGAACTCTTCTGATTCGAACAGCTAGAATGATCGATCATCTAAATCATTCTAATTGCTCCCAAAATCCACCAGTGACACCTAGCAGTATATGGTGGCAACCCATCAGAGCTGAATGCGAACCTCTTGGTGCAGCTACCTGTGTGATTCAGTTCTTCTATCTTGAGCCCCGATCAGATTAGGGTTAAGGTGAACTCGTCAAACCCTAGTCTCTGTCATATGATGTAATCATTCGATTCGAGTCCAATGTGAAAATCTAAATAGAAACTCTTTCTATTATTTCACTCTACCATGGCCATGGATTTCTGGACTTGATTCTCATGATCATCATAGGGCTACTCCTCTACCACCGAGGTAGATAGATTCCATCTTGATGCAATCCAGTTCCTACAATGAACATGTCATAGCCAACATACACCTCAGGGTTCCATATGGCTAGGAGACCGAGTAATGGTGTAGTCAAACTATAACACCCTCAAGGTGAACTGCCGATGCATCTCAGGTCAAAGAACCAGACACACTACTGCAGCATCGAGTCAGTCATTGACGAGAAGGTAGACTCCCTAATGACTACTCGAGGTGGTCACGCTCAGTGCCCTCGTTCTCTAACGAGTACCTGTACTCTCGCTCCGGTGTCTCCACACCGTAGACTCAAGACTCATCTACTAAAGAGAAGCGATTGTACACCAACCTTCCGGATCAATCACCATCCTCGTGATGATCCTATGGTCAGGAGCAATTTATGAGTTAATAATGATTATTCATGTCTTAAATTTTCAACTCTTGAAAATATGAATTATCATTACCATTAACTCAAAGGATGTATCACAGACACTAAATACACATATATGATAGAAAATAACCCATTTATTGATTTTAGTCAAAATTATAATTTTGCCCATAGAAGTGTATTACAAGTGTCAACCAATTCTGGCTTCTAGGGCACATATATCTAACACTTCTTTCATACGCTAATCATTCTGTCTGACCTAAATGATCCCTAAACAGTTCAAGCTCCAGATCTAATTACTAGAAGATTATCAACTGATTTGGAACATACCACAAGATGTAGAAAATGTTGTCGCAAAAATTAAAAGAAGGTTCAATATAAAAAATTACATATTGTTTAAAAATAATGCGATGCCAAACGAGCACATGCAAGACAGTTCTGCTAACTAACCAGACCATCACCGCCGAAGGAACAGCCAACCTCAAGCTAGGAATTACATACTGAAAAGATTCCATCGAAAGCCCTTCCCAGGTGCTCTTAAACTTCTCTGCACAATTGACATAGAGTGCCAGCAACAACAATGATAACCATAATGATATGGAACCAGCGAGCGAAGTTCCTTTGAATCCAAGGCCCAGGATATGCATCAGTAAGTATGTTATCCCAACATGGAAAATTAATGGGAGTACTGAACGCACAACCAGAGGCATCACTACTGTTTGAGTCTGGAGAAATCTAATGACGCATTACAGGTAGCCATAGGCAAAGAGTCCTGGAATCAGATATCTCAGATAGAGCTCAGCCATTTTTGATACTTCTGGTTCTTGATGCAGCCAGATCAATAAGGTCTCCGAATAGTACCATAAGATGGATACTAAGATCGAATGTTGTTATAATAACTGATGATTGTAGGTATATTCCTAGCTTCCGATACAACTTTGCACCATATCCTTGACCACAAAGTGTTTCGAGAGACCCACTTAAACCAGTCTGAAACAGAACATCGCAGATGAGCAAAGAGGTGGTGAGCCAAGTAATTTTCTTTCAAAGCATATGATTCACTTTTGCTGAAATTTGGCGACTTGTATAAAGAACAAAACTAATAAGTCTACATAAGGACAGTAATTTGAAGCAGCTGCACCTGAACAGGATATGTAAGCAGCAAAGCAGCAAAGAGAAAAATTATAAACCACTTGAAAAGAAGGTTATGGGTTCCAAGAAAGTCAAAATATATCATCAAGTATATAATATCTTGTGCCTTGACAATAGCGTCAATTGTCACACCAACTTATTATGCCAGTATGATTTTTGTAGATGTACATCAGGGTCTACCTAGTAACTAGCTTTGCTAAGGCTTGATTAAGGACCTGACTGTGTTTCACCTTTTCTATTCTGAAGGAAGACACGTTGCATAGCTTGATGGAAAACATTTGTTTAAACTTTATTTTGTGTAAACCCAAAACTAAAGTCCATTATATAAAATTATAAACTCTAAAGGCAGTTCTTGTTGACTTGTTTGGACTTTCTTGAGCTATACACGGTAGTTGGAATACGTCATGACCAACTTTCCATATTCTTGTGTCGCTAATCCAAGTTGAGTAGCTTCGAGTTTTCATTTTATGCAGGATCTATTCGTAGCAATGCGAGACTAGCGATTTTACCAAATTATGTCATTAGCTTTTGCTGTCATTTTTAATTATTTTCATTATTACGACTAATAGCATTTGTCGTGGCAGCCAATTATCTTGGAGTATGTTTGTTTAGGAAGAGTTGGACTCTCAAATGAAAAAGAGAACGAAAATGAGAAATGCCAAGATTTTGGCAGCTGCTATGGTCACTGAGATGTTTGGAGCATACATGTAGGAAATTATAATTTTTAATGTGAAAAAATCATACCTTCAACCACTGTTGTTCAAGTCCTAAATGAATTCTCGATTCAAAGCCTACAACCGCAACGATCTGCAACCTGTAATTATAAGAAATTACTGGATATTTCTCGTGAACGATGAGCAGTACCTTAGTTTTCCTAATCCTACTCCAGATATACCCGATGGGAGGATCTCACAAGCTCTTGGATGAGTAGGGGACTAAGTCCATAGACATCCTTTTATAACGTACCCCACCTATCAGAGGTAGTATCTGAATCAGTCACAAAGACTGAAAATAGACGGTATCCATGATGGTTGAATAGAGCTCAAATTCATCTAATCATCAAATATATCCTTATTACTTTATTGGAGGTTTATCTTTAGTTAGAGTCCAGATTAATTAAAACATGTAAAACAAAATCAGATGCATGTTAGTATTGGCCACATCCAGATGGGTCTAATTAGAGAAAACACAACATTCTCCTACTTGGCCCAACTTAACACAAGCATCTTCATTTTAATTATTTAAAGTATTTCAAAAATTTTTAATAAAATTTTATTTGGATCTGATAGTTAAAAAATTGATGTGGCCATGTTTAAAATTTTAATTCCTCCATCAGATATATAATATATACTTGTTTATAAAATAATCATCAATGCAAATCATGATAACAAATAAGTTATCAAATAATACACAATCTTTTATGTATCACAGCACCAATGACATCTCATAATCAAGTTCTTAGTTTATGTGAAACTTTAGCTTTATGAATAGACGAAATTTTATATCTATTTCTTGATTAACTTTATATTACATGGTAAATAGCTGATCGGCATAAAATAATCTAAATTATAAAATTCAATGTGATGACTTTATACATAGCATTCAATATATATCAACTACTAAATAAGTTGTATCTCTATATGATCCACCTGACTCTCAAAATCTAGGAGATAAGTACTTTAGTTAGTGGGTTTACAATTATCAGCTCTATATGATATATTTCACAGATTCTATATCCTTTATTCTCTCATAAAGAGCTAAGTATTTAATACCAATATACCTGCTAGTGCTTACATTCTTCATATTGTAGGAGAATTTTACTTATAAAAATATTATTACAGAATATTTTTATCGGTCTGCTAATAGAGTCAACAACTTTAAGTTTTATGATAAAATTCTGCAATCTTATAGCTTGTGAGAAAATCTCATATAGGCTACGTACTTTATTTTCATAATAAATATAGTAAATAAAATCTTATTTTACATATATCCATGACATAGCACCTCTTATAGGTAGAAAGATATCTCAATAAGAGATTTTCTACTATTAGTGCATCCAGCAAAGTCCCAATTTATTAGCTTATTACTTTATGACGATCAGACCAACTATATGTGAGCATGTAAACTTTATACTCTATAGATAATGCATGACTTTTTTTGCAATTTTTCTTTGCTCTAATCTTGGATCATGCTAATAATGTATAAATATTGATGCAACAATGTTTGCACTCATATAAACACGTGCATATGTTCCCAACACTAGATGCATAGGTTATGGACTTTATTTTCTTTATCTTTATATTAATTCTTAGATATTGAGCTTTATTCAATATATCACCTTTTACATTATAAACGCACACAGAGAAATATTTTCTATCCTAAATTTAATTTTTTAAAAATATAAGTCCTTTAAGATAGTCCAAATAATCTTAAGGATCTATCCGTATAAATTTGAATATCGATAACTAATGCGGCTTTACCTGTATCTTACATCTTAAAATTCAAAGATAGAAACTATTCGATTTTTTAAAGTGGACTTAAATTACTGTTGGCAAGCAGAATATTATGAACTTACTCCCACCGACCTTTGGGTACATAGAATTAAGCTAAAAAATAATGATTATCCAATTAAAATTAAGATACTATAGTGTGGAAGTCTATTTAAGTTCATAACTGAATTTATTTAATCTGCGAACTATATGCCTCTGTCCACCGACCATAAAATTTTTCACGTGTTGCACTATATAGATCTCTTTCTCTAGATCACTATTAAGAAAGACTATTCTTACAACCATCTGATATAACTCTAGATAAAAAATAAGCTACTAAAACTATAACAATTTCAAAAGAGTAGTCAATGCTTTCTTTTGTGTAAACCTCTTTACCATAAATTTGGCTTTATATCATTTAACCTTATTTCTAGATATGGTGGTTATCTATAGAGCCCAGCTTTTCTTTTATGGCATCCAACCATTGTAAGGTGTTCATACCTTCATGGCTTGTAAGAACATTTCAAGGTTATCAACCTTTTCACCCATATTGGCCAGATACACCATATAATCTAGAGGTATAGCAAATTTTCTTACTTTAATAGACCTCTAGAGAATTATTTCTTGATCCGTTTATGACGGTGGTTAGACAATTACTTCTTTGGCAATAGAAACCTCATAAAGTGGAGCTTGATGAAGTGATGATTCCTTCTAAATATTATTTCAAAGAATAATAATAGGAATTGTTACTTCAGTCTACTTTATAGACTTAGTATTTTCTTAGGATAATGTCTTAAGGACCTCCACTCCTACTAAACATGTCATTCTACTATCTGTGATGTGTGAGATGGATAATAAAATTTATATCATTTTGATCTCTCCTGATAACCAATGAAAAATCACTATTTATTTTGACATTAAAAATTCTTTCTTCTAGGTTATAAATCTTAGCTTCAGCTAACACCATTTTGACATGGTGTGCTAAGCATTATATACTAGAGTATAGTGCCTTGTACCTTTAGAAATTTCACTAATAGTTCTGACTATTGTTCCATCTCAGTACATCTATCATAGTATTCATCAACTTTATCATATCTGACTACTTTAATCATTTTTTCTGATTATCCTTCTACCTCTATTTCAAATAATAGGCCTTAAAGACATCAACCCTATCAAATAGAAGGTAAAATGTGAATAGTCACCAATAAGTATGACGAAATACTTTTTTCTATTAGATATGGAAAATGTTTGCATATAATAGTATGAATGAATTCCAAAATTTCTTCGCTCCTTCTGACATTCTTATATGTATATATCTATTTTATCTTTATGCAGTTATCACATGTTATAAAATCAGTGAACTTTGATGATCCTAAGATTATTTTCTTCACTAGTCTTATGACTCTTTCTAACTTTGATGCCATAACATGAAAATATTTTCAAATTAAAAACTACTCTATGATTTATGACTATCCTATCATATCCAATTGTCTTAATAAGTAAACATTCTTATTTTCCAATGAGAACAGGCTGTTCACTTTCAGTAAGAGACTTTCTTAATTAATAGAAAATCTTATAACTTATTGGCAATGTGTACAAGTGCACTAGAGTTAGTTCATTAGGTAGAATAATTAATATTTACTAAATTGAATTCAAAACATATACAATAGTAAAGGATGTTTTTCTTTTGCATACCTTTTATATTTTATGCAGATTTTTTTTAGGCATCTCTTTCTTTTGTAGAAGAAATATCTGATAACTTTATTAATGGCTTCACCTAATGTCATAATAAATATTTTTCTCTTTTGCCTTCGGTACCTTAGGTACACCATTTACTTAATCTGCTTTTTCACTAACTTAATGTGAATCAAAGTTCATGCCCTTTATCTTCTTGTGACTCAATCTCTTCTTTACTTGTACACATTTGGCTAGTAATTTATTAATTATCTAATTTATATTATGTATACTATAGGAGATCTTAAAGAGATTGATCCGATGAAAAAGTAGTGAAAATAAAGTAGACTAAAAGGATATCTGATATAAAAACTTTAATATCAGATTAACTATGATGTGATGTCTCTTATTTATATAATGTACTCATAAATGCTAGCCTTTACCTTAAAAGCTCGCTGATTTCTATTCTATAGCATACATGAAAATATTAGCCTTATGACATGATCTCCTAATATGCCACTTTAAGTTAGATTTCTTATAGAGCAAACTAAGTCCATTGAATGGCATAATTAGAAAAAAAACTATTTTATGATGGTGTACTTTCATCTGTAAGTGATAAAAATTTATCAACTCGATACACCAGATCAAGATCAGCACATCCTAATGTGAGCAATAATTTTTTTTATTCCAAGAAACTTAATCCATTAAGAAAAAAAAAATTCTATGCTGCAATCAATAATAATGGAAATTAATACTGCAAATAACATATGCTCACTTTACCATCAATTAATGAGACTAATTAAACTTTATCCAAAGCAAATAAATTTTTTTATATTTAACTTTGGTAATAGTAAATTCTAATCTTCCTATGGGCAGAGATGCATCATATATAGAATTTACTAATATTTTATTAATAAGACCAGTATCATAGATATCAAAAGATAGAAAATTTTCATATATGTGGGTTTAGAAAAAATCCTATCCTCAATACCTAAATTATCATTTTATTTCAATTAAATTATAGAAATAACCACTCCCTATGGATAAAGTAAATTATTTTTATAACTTAATTATAATTTTGTTCACATGCCATTATACTTTATTTATAATCTTTATATGGTATTTAATATATTTAGGATGCTATGGCTATTTCTGAACATAATAAATTCACTAACTTTAATATGGCATTGAACATATTGTCAAAAATATGATAATTAAAGGGAAATCCTGATTTTCCGATCCAGGTTCATCCAGATCTGATCAGATCAAGAGATATATTTCAAAATTTTTTTTTCTTGATCCCAATCAGATCTTGATATGTTTCAGATCTGATTCTTATTATTTTAATAAATAAAATAAAATAAGATAAATTAAATCAAATTTAATTTACCTGATTTGGGTAATCCTATTACCCTGTAGATGATCCTGATTGCAGCGGAAGGTTCTGGATCTAGCCACGCAAGCGCCTGGCCTCTACCGGTATCCACTCGGGCTGGATCTGGAGATCCTCTTCTTCTCTATCACGTCTCCAAAAATCAGATCTGGATCTGATCTGGAGGATCTTCAAAACTCCTTTTGAAGATCAGCAGTCGTCCTTTGCAGCAGTGCAGCCTTCTTCTTTTGATCGCCTTTCTTTTGATCTGGAACGCACCAACCAAAATCCAAAACTCTTTTGGACGTGGAGAGGAGAAGGAGGAGAAGTTTAGGCATGGAGGAAGAGGAGAGAGACAGTCTTGGGGCATGGGAAATCTCTATTGAATTGCTTCTCTTTGGGTTGGGCGCAGGGTCTTATTTATAGACCTCTTGTGATCCAACTCCTCTTATTCTCAACCAATCACAATCCTTTGTGAAATCAGATCTAAATCTGATTGATTGGAATAGAGTCCCCTGGATTCCTCCTTAGAGGGCGCCTAAGATAGTCAAACTGAATTCTTAGTAGAACTCTGATTGGAATCCAAAAGGGAGGTGGAGTCCTTGTCCAACAAGGACTCCATGGCGCCTCCAACTTGGGCGCACGCCTAGGGTTAAGGTAAACTCGTCAAACCCTAGTCTCTGTCATATGATATAATCATTCGATTCGAGTCCAATGTGAAAACCTAAATAGAAACTCTTTCTATTATTTCACTCTGCCATGGCCATGGGCTTTAGGACTTGATTCTCATGATTATCATAGGGCTGCTCCTCTACCACCGAGGTAGATAGATCCCATCTTGATGCAATCCAGTTCCTACAATGAACATGCTATAGCCAACATACACCTCAGGGTTCCATATGGCTAGGAGACCGAGTAATGGTGTAGTCAAACTATAACACCCTCAAGGTGAACTGCCAATGCATCTCAGGTCAAAGAACCAGACACACTACTGCAGCATCGAGTCAGTCATTGATGAGAAGGTAGACTCCCTAATGACTACTCGAGGTGGTCACGCTCAGTGCCCTCGTTCTCTAATGAGTACCTGTACTTTCACTCCGATGTCTCCACACCGTAGACTCAAGATTTATCTACTAAAGAGAAGCGATCGTACACCAACCTACCGGATCAATCACCATCCTCGTGATGATCCTATGGTCGGAAGCTGTTTATGAGTTAATAATGATTATTCATGTCTTAAATTTTCAACTCTTGAAAATATGAATTATCATTACCGTTAACTCAAAGGATATATCACAGACACTAAATACACATATGTGATAGAAAATAATCCATTTTATTGATTATAGTCAAAATTACAATTTTGCCCCTAGAAGTGTATTACAAGTGTCGGCCAATTCTGACTTCTAGGGCACATATATCTAACAATCTTTCACTTGTCCTAAAGCCAATTGGCTACAAGTCTAAGTCCCATCTTCTCAAGGTGGACTTCGATCTTCTGTTGTCCCAATGGCTTTGTAAGTGGGTCTGCCACATTATCTGCGGAGTTGACTCTCTTGACCTCAACGTATTCTTTCTCAAGGTAATCACGGATGAGATGATATCGCCGCTCAATGTGCTTGAACTTTTGGTGAGACCTCGGCTCCTTAGCAAGGGCTATGGCGCCATTATTGTCGCAGTAAAGAGGAATGGCATCTGATGGCATTACTCCAATTTCTGCAGCAAACTTCTTGTACCAGAATGCTTCCTTTGTAGCCTTTGATGCAGCTATATATTCTGCTTCCATGGTGGAATCTGCTATCACAGTTTGCTTGGAACTCTTCCAGCTGACAGCTCCACCATTGCACACAAACAGACTTTCAGATGTCGACTTTCGATCATCTATATCAGACATGAAGTCCGAGTCTGTGTATCCTTGAACTTGGAGTTCTCCATTACCAAAGACCAACATCATATCCTTAGTTCTTCTCAAGTACTTAAGGATACATTTCACAGAAGTCCAGTGTTCTTCACCTGGATTTGACTGATATCTGCTTGTGACACTCACAGCATGGGCTATATCAGGTCGTGTACATAGCATGGCATACATGAGGACTCCCTATTGCAGAAGCATAAGGGATCTTGCTCATGCGTTCTATTTCCTCAGGTGTGCTGGGGCACATCTTCTTGGAAAGATGAATACCATGTCTGAAGGGTATTAATCCCCTCTTAGAGTTTTCCATACTAAACCTCTTTAGTACTTCCTCTATGTACATCTTCTGTGAAAGTCCTAGCATCCTATTTGGTCTATCCCTATAGACCTTAATTTCTAGAATAAAGGATGCTTCACCTAGGTCTTTCATGGAGAATTCCTTGGACAACCACATCTTGACTGATGTCAACATGGGAATATCATTCCCAATAAGGAGGATGTCATCCACGTACAATATGAGGAAGACAACAGCGCTCCTCACTGACCTTTTTGAAAATACATGGTTCCTCTTCGTTTTTGATGAAACCAAACTTTTTGATCACATCATTGAAATGAGTGTTCCAGCTCCGAGATGCTTGCTTAAGTCCATATATGGACCTTTGCAGCTTGCAAACCTTGTGATCAGTATCACTAGATGTGAAATCTAGCGGCTGTTCCATATAGATATCTTCCTCAAGATATCCATTGAGGAATGCCGTTTTCACGTCCATTTGCCATATTTCATAATCGAAATAGGCTGCAACGGCAAGCAATGTGCGGATGGAATTTTAGCATAGCTATCGGAGAAAAGGTATCCTGATAGTCAATGCCTTCACGTTGACTATAACCTTTTGCCACCAGTCTAGCCTTGAATGTCTCCACATTTCCCATCTACACCAATCTTTCTCTTGAAGATCCATTTACACCCAATAGGTACTATACCTTCTGGTGGATCTACCAAGGTCCAGACTTGGTTTGAGTGCATCGAGTCGATCTCTGACTTCATTGCCTCAAGCCATTTCTCGGAGTCGATATCTGATATCGCCTCGTTGTAGGTTTTGGGATCATCACCATGAGCACCATTACCTATGAGGAACATTTCCTCTACGTCCTCTGAAATAATACCTAAGTATCTTTCAGGGGGATGGAAAACTCTTTCCGATCTACGAGGTGGAGGAGGTAGTGTTCTTATTGGCTCAACCTGATTTGGTTCCACTTGGTCCTTAGCTCATTCTGCTTGTGAGACTTTCTCATCAAGCTTGATCTGTTTTTCCAATGCCGCTATCTTGAATAAACTATTTTTCAAGAAATATGGCATGTCGACTCACAATCACATTGTGGTCTTCTGGAATGTAGAAATAGTATCCTAATGACTCTTTAGGATATCCTATGAATCGAGCTCTGAAGGACCTAAACTCTAACTTGTCCGCTTGTTGTCTTTTGACATAAGCCGGACAACCCCAAATTCTGAGATGACTCAGACTTGGTTTCTTACCGTGCCATATCTCATACGGTGTGGTAGGAACGGTTTTAGAGGAGAACCCTATTCAGTAAATAGATTGAAGTTAACAATGAGTATCCCCAAAGGAAATCAGGGAGGTCTGTGAAGCTCATCATGGATCGAACCATATCCTAATAGAGTCCGATTTCTCCATTCTGAAACCCCATTGAGTTGAGGTGTTCCTGGTGGAGTCCATTGAGAGACTATGCCATTTTTCTTAAGATAGTCTAGGAATTCTCGACTAAGGTATTCACCTCCTCGATCTGATCGAAGAACCTTAATGGGTTTTTCAGTTTATTTTTCTACTTCATGTCTGAATTCTTTGAACTTTTCAAAGGCTTCAGACTTGTGTCTCATAAGATACACATACCCATACCTAGACAGATCATCAGTAAAGATAATGAAGTAGACAAAATTGCCTCTAGCCGGCACATCAAATGGGCCGCACACATCTGTATGTACTAGGGCAAGGAGATCTGTGGCCCTCTCCCCATGTCCAACAAAAGGGAGTTTAGTCATTTTGCCTTGAAGACAGAATTCACAAGTTGGATATGACTCGGAAGTCAATGGACTCAATAGTCCATTTTTCTCCAATTTGTTGATCCTATCTTCTGCTATATGACCTAATCTCAGGTGCCATAGATATCTGTCGTTTGGACTATCCCTAGGTCGTTTGGCATTCACGTTTTGCTCGATAGTTAAAACAGGTACATCAATATGCAACTGATAAAGACCATTAACAAGGAAACCATTTGCAATTTTATTTCTTTCATAAAGAATGTTACAATGGTCCTTAAAGAAGGTGATCACATAACCTTCTTATGCTAAGCATGAAACAGAAATCAAATTCCTGCTAGCTGCAGGCACATAATAACAGTCTTTTAAAACTAAGTCTAAACCAGATGGTAATCGAAGAGGGTATGTTTCCACGGCTACTGCAGCAACTCTTGCTCCATTACCAATGCGTAGGATCATGTCTCCATCCCTCAGCCTCCTGCTATCCTCAAGACCCTGCATAGAAGTGCACAGATGAGCACTAGAACCAGAGTCAAGCACCCAACTGGATGCAGAAGAAACCGTAAGGTTAGACTCAATAACGAGCATACCTCCAGAAGGACCTTCCTTCTTGTTCTTCAGGGTGGCCAGGTAAGTAGGGCAGTTCCGCTTCCAATGGCCGTCGCTGTTGCAATGGAAACACTTTCCTTTGCCATCGGCCTTTTTCTTCGATTCTGCCTTCTTCTTCTTTGATCCTTCCACCTTTTGCTTTTTCACAGACTTCTTTTTCTTTCCATAAGACTTTTTTTTGGAAGAAGTCCGTTCCATAGCAAGAACTGAGCCTTTAGAACCTTTCATAGAAAGCTCAGCGGTAACCAGCATATTCATCAACTCGGCCAAGGAAATTTTGAAGTTTATGCATGTGGTAATTCATGATGAATTGCCCATATGCATCAGTCAAGGATTGCAGAATAATATCGTTCTGCAGATCCAAGTCCAACTTCACACCGAGCTTCTCAAGCTCTTCCATGTCCTTGATCATTGTCAGACAGTGATCTTGGACTGACTGCCCATCACGCATCTTAGCCTTAAAAAGTCATTTTGTGACTTGATATTTGGCTGCGCGACTCTGTTCACCAAACATCTCCTTTAGGTGAGCCAACATTTGGCGAGCAGTCCCGATATCTTCATGTTGGCGCTGGAGCTCATCAGACATCGAGCCCAACATGTAGTATCTGGCCTTATTGTCTTCGTCAATCCATTTTTCCAGAGATGCTCTCTGTTCAGTGGATGGACGAGCTGGTAAGGTGGGAGGGTCCTGGTCCAAAACATGTGTTAACTTCTCTGAACCCAAAATAATTTTGTAGTTCCTGAGCCAATCTTTATAATTGGGTCCAGTCAGTCTATGTGTGTCTAGGATACGTGCCAGTGGGTTGGACGCAGACATTTTTCTGTAGAGAGTCAAAGATTCTAGTTAGATATTGTAATTTTGACTTGACCAATTTGTTTAGAAATTTTATTTTTAAATAAATTAGCTCCCACTATTTTCTCGGATCCCTACACTCCCTCTGTAGAGATGCGAAAATCTCCATGATTAATGATTTCTAGTGGGTGGTGCGGTCTCACCAACTGACTCATCACCTCACCTAACAGTTATTGGTGATGGGTTAGCCAATGAGTGAACAACTCTTGTTCAATGATTCTCTAATCATGGTGCACCCAAACTTGGTCTCTAATTCATGAATCTCACCGTATCCGGAATATTGATCCACTCCTTAGTTAAGTCAGACCCACCATTTGCATAGACTGGGTTCCTAATTGAGTCTCTCACCGTATCCGAAATATTGAGCCCAACTCATCCTCCAGCCCATAGCATCCAATGCCTAATAGACATGGTTGCATCTTTCCGGTGCAACTGAGCCACTGTATCCAGCCGAGAACAATCAACCCCGGGAAGGGCCCGCACATCTACAATGGTGGAAGACCTCAGACTTAATCTTTTCTTAGGGAGAATTGATTCAGGTCTCATTAAACTAGACTTATCATAGTCATAACAATTATGACTAACCTAGTGGCATGGGTTAGCTCGGATTATTGACCACCTCAGATCAGAACTGTGTCAACAGATATGGCCAGGTAAGTGAGACCGGTGGAAGGAATATGCCATTAACTCGTACAAGAACGCATTCAGGTCGAGTAGCTTCCAATTAAAAATCAGTCGGTCGTATGTGCCAAACTTACCTTAGACACCAAATTATTGAGTCAGAACCAATTGGGTTAGCCTACAATCCAGACTCTAACCTCTGAGCCTAATTAGGTCTTGCTTGATCGTGACTCGATCTTGACCCAGACTTAATCCTATTAGGCTGGTCAATTTAAGCATTGTTGATCCCATCTAACCAACTCTTGATTCGGTTTGATCAACCGCTTAGACCTAATTGAGCTACCCAAGCCCGAACCCAGTATTATGAATATGTCTTAGATCTAAAATTCTCAATTTTAGACCTAATTAATATTTCATAATCTTAATTTCTTAATTAAGTAGGGTTCATAAACAAAATATGCACAATAAATCCTAGGGTTTCAGGATCTAGGGTTTTGCAGAAAGTAAGTTTTGGATTTCTGATTAAGGACGAACACGCAGCACCCCTACACATCATAAGAACACCCCATCGAATGGGAAAGAGAGGGCCTTTAAACCCTTCTTCATTCTTATGACCGGACGGCCAAGAGGAACGCCTTAATCAGGAACATGCAATACTACAAAATAGTTTTAGATCTATATCATATATCTCATATACAAATTAGATCTAATCATGGCATATTTTGCATACATCTCATGTATCAAATCATGCATATTTTTCAGATCTAAATTATCTCATAATAATCTAAAAAATTAGATTTAAATTGATCTAATCAAAATAAATTCTAATCTAGACAATTATGTAGAACTATTCTACAACTAGTCTAGACATGCATCAATCATATCTCATATGATATTTAAAATTAAATAATTTTTTTTTTATTTGCTATTTTTTAGATGTTATTATAACCATTATAATATCAAAAAATAGTAAATAAATAGATCTAAAATATGATTTAATCAAGATTAAATTCAAAAACATGCAAGACTATTCTATAGAACTATTCTATTTTAGAACTAGTCATGCATATTTTCTAATCTTAGATCCAAATCATTTAATTTTAATTTTTTCTGATTTTAGATCTGATCACATCTCATGTGACATCTAAAATCATTTTATTTTTTAATTAAAATAAATTTAAAATTAGATCTAAATACTTTTAGAACCTTGGCTCTGATACCAGTTGAAGGAAAATCCTGATTTCTCGGTCCAGGTTCGTTCAGATCTGATCAGATCAAGAGATATATTTCAAAAATTTTTTTCTTTGATCTAATCAGATCTTGATATATTTTAGATCTAATTCTTATTATTTTAATAAATAAAATAAAATAAGATAAATTAAATCAAATTTAATTTACCTTGATTTGGGTAATCCTATTACCCATGTGATGATCCTGATTGCAGCGGAAGGTTCTGGATCTAGCCACGCAAGTGCCTGGCCTCTACCGGTATCCACTCGGGCTGGATCTAGAGATCCTCTTCTTCTCTATCACATCTCCAAAAATTCAGATCTGGATCTGATCTGGAGGATCTTCAAAACTTCTTTTGAAGATCAGCAGTCGTCCTTTGCAGCAGTGCAGCCTTCTAGCTTTTGATCGCCTTTCTCTTGATCTGGATTGCACCAACCAAAATCCAAAACTCTTTTGGACGTGGAGAGGAGAAGGAGGAGAAGTTTGGCATGGAGGAAGAGGGAGAGGCAGCCTTGGGGCATGGGAAATCTCTATTGAATTGCATTCTCTTTGAGTTGGGCGCAGGGTCTTATTTATAGACTCTGTGATCCAACTCCTCTTCTTCCCAACCAATCACAACCCTTTGTGAAATCAGATCTAAATCTGATTGGTGGGAATAGAGTCCCCTGGATTCCTCCTTAGAGGGTGCCTAAGACCAGTCAAAGTTGGATTCTTAGGAGAACTCTAATTGGAATCCAAAAAGGGAGATGGAGTCCTTGTCCAACAAGGACTCCTAGGCCCCTCCAACTTGGGCACACGCCTAGGGTGGCGTGCGCCCTCCTCCTTGCTAGATTCTGGCAGGGGGACAGGCCCCCACCAGCTCTCCAATAGGTGCATGACACGTGGACAAAAGTCAAAGTATCTATGGTCAACATTTGACCAGTCAAAGGTCAACTTTTGACCAAAGTCAAAGGACCAAGAAATGGCAGGTGACCAAAAATGGCAGGTAATGTCTTATAAAATAAGACAACCTTTTCTCTAACTTGGACAACCTCCAGTTAGACCATATGAAGGCCTCTGATTGAGCACAAACTCCTTTGGCTCAGTCAGGACAACTTATTTATGATAGCAAAAGAAGAACGTTAGGTTCAATCGAGTGCTAGCATGATTTTCTTGAACCTAATTGAATCTCATTCAGATCAATTGAACTAGATCAGTTCAATTGATGATCACCAGATTCAAACCCTTGTTTGTGTGACCCAGTTAGGTTCAGTTCTGTATGGTAATGGGATATGTCATGATCTCTATCATCGACATCATCGAAACTCCTTTCGATGGATCAGAACTCTTCTGATTCGAACAGCTAGAATGATCGATCATCTAAATCATTCTAATTGCTCCCAAAATCCACCAGTGACACCTAGCAGTATATGGTGGCAACCCATCAGAGCTGAATGCGAACCTCTTGGTGCAGCTACCTGTGTGATTAAGTTCTTCTATCTTGAGCCCCGATCAGATTAGGGTTAAGGTGAACTCGTCAAACCCTAGTCTCTGTCATATGATGTAATCATTCGATTCGAGTCCAATGTGAAAACCTAAATAGAAACTCTTTCTATTATTTCACTCTGCCATGGCCATGGGCTTCAGGACTTGATTCTCATGATTATCATAGGGCTGCTCCTCTACCACCGAGGTAGATAGATCCCATCTTGATGCAATCCAGTTCCTACAATGAACATGCTATAGCCAACATACACCTCAGGGTTCCATATGGCTAGGAGACCGAGTAATGGTGTAGTCAAACTATAACACCCTCAAGGTGAACTGCCGATGCATCTCAGGTCAAAGAACCAGACACACTACTGCAGCATCGAGTCAGTCATTGACGAGAAGGTAGACTCCCTAATGACTACTCGAGGTGGTCACGCTCAGTGCCCTCGTTCTCTAACGAGTATCTGTACTTTCGCTCCGGTGTCTCCACACCGTAGACTCAAGACTCATCTACTAAAGAGAAGCGATCGTACACCAACCTTCCAGATCAATCACCATCCTCGTGATGATCCTATGGTCGGGAGCTGTTTATGAGTTAATAATGATTATTCATGTCTTAAATTTTCAACTCTTGAAAATATGAATTATCATTACCATTAACTCAAAGGATGTATCACAGACACTAAATACACATATGTGATAGAAAATAATCCATTTTATTGATTATAGTCAAAATTATAATTTTGTCCCTAGAAGTGTATTACAAGTGTCAGCCAATTCTGGCTTCTAGGGCACATATATCTAACAATAATATATTTATAATTTTTATTTGCATATAAATCAAATAACACATAAATGAACTATATAATGTACGAATAAAACTTTTATATAATTGAACGATATATCATAATTAACAAAGAATTTTTATGTAATAAAGTTATTACAAAGACTAAACAATAATCCAACGGTCTTTATGTAATAATCTTTATTATAGGGGCTAAAGTATAATTTTACAAGGATCTTTATGTAATTTATTATTTATTAGGGATTAAATTGCAAAACTCTCTAAATTGATTCATTCAATTATAGAAGAGGGCCTTTATATAATATACTACTTTATGAGACACTGATTTGCAAAATTTCCTAAACCAGATTTTTAGTCAAATTTTGAAAGGGCCTTTATTGAATAAATAATATGATAGGGGTTAAAATGAAAAATCTCCTGCTTAAGAAATCGAGCGACTAGATTTGGATTTCGGGTTAGAACCCAAAATCCGAACCCATTTTCTTCCCTTCTTCCTCCTCTTTTCTCCTGAACACCTCCCACGATGCCATGGCCGGCGAAGGGAAACACCTTAAATCCACCACCGGTGAGGCTCTAGTAGTTCTCAACCATTGACGGTTGGTGTGAGATCACCGTCCTAACCATCGATGTGCCGATGAAAGACCCCTTTGATGGGTGATCAACGGAGAAGAAGGAGCCCTAATCGATGCTCCTCCCTTTAAATCCTCCAGAAAAAGGCTAGATCGATCGGCCGCCTCCTTATTTCTCCAGTCACTCTTTTTGCTGGTGCTTGGAAGGATGATCCATCACTTATTGAGATTTGATGGTCTTGGAACCCTTATTCTTCCTTTTTTTTTTGTTTGACCGATGGATGGTTTTTGGAGGGAAGGATTGCCGGCGTCTTGAGTGGCTGTCGGATGCAGACCGGAGATCCAGCCACCGCCTTAATTCTTTTGATCGATCTTTGCCAACGGTCATGAGGAACAACCATCGGTGAATAAGATCTGTGGCTCCCTTTTTTAAAAATAAATTTAAAAATTTATTTAGCCCAAAAATAAACCATAAATCTTTTAAAATAAATAGAATATAAATCTTTATGGAATCTAGGAACAAATTTGGATTTTTCTTTTTTAAACTCCGACCATAGATAATCGATTGGATCTACAGCCCATCCAGATGGCTATTGAAAGAAGAAATAAAAGACCTTTTCCCCTTTATTTTATTCAAAAATAATTTTTAATATGCTAAAATATAAATCTAAAATTTGGCATATTAAATTTTATAGATCATAAACTGAATAAAATAGTATAGAGGTGGCTCTGATACCACTTACTATAGAAAATCATAATCTTTAATGCAGAAAAATCATACCTCTAGCTATTGTTGTTCAAGTTCTAAATGATTTCTTGATTCAAAGCCTGCAACCGCAATGACCTATAATCTGTAATCATAAGAAAATATTGGATGCTTCTCGTGAACGACGAGCAATGCCTTGATTTTTCTAACCCCACTCTGAGTATATCCGATGGGAGGATCTCATAAGCTCTCGGATGAGTAGGGGATGAAGTCCATAGATACCCTTTTATAACATATCTCATCTATCAAAGGTAGTATCTGAATCAGTCGCAAAGATTGAAGATGGACGGTATCCATGATGGTTGAATAGAACTCAAATTCATCTAACCATCAAATATATTCTTATTATTTTATTAAAGATTTATCTTTAGTCGGAGTCTAGATTATTTAAAATATGTAAAACAAAATTAGATGCATGTTAGTATGGACCACATCCAGATGGGTCTAATTATAGAAACCACAACAATACAAACTCCAAACTCCAAATTAACTATTATTTTAGCTAAGACAACTGATTACAAAAACACTCCATCCATATTTGAATATTATATCTACTAATACATTGGAACATATCGGTTTATATTGGCCTGATATCGGCACAAACGGATATCAGTGTCTCTCGCTTTTATCCCCACAACATAAAATTATCACTTTAAATAAAAAAATACAAGTTGACTTATCAAATAAATAAAACAAGATATATGAAAGCAATAAGTTCTTGAGCTTGTTGGAAATAAATAAACTTAATTATGCATGGCATCAAGAGATGCTATTTGATGGTCAAAGAGACTTTTGGTGCTCTCAAGAGACCTTATTTCAAGAGAAGGTATTAGAATTAATAAACTAAATTAATATTATCTTATTATTAGTATTGGTTTTTAGTGTTTTCTATGAAATGTACTTAGAATTTCTCTCTATGTATGAAACCAAAGAATCATTCATAAATATGACTCTTGGTATTTTATGTAGAAGATAATTAAAGAGTTATTTTATTCTCTATATAAAGCGATGTATTTTAGTTATTTTGTATTCAGTGAGTTGAAAGTATATTAAATAAAGATAATTTTTTTTTTTTCTAAAGAGCTCTCCTCTCTTCATTTCTTAATGAGAAATACTATTATACTCTCCTCTATCCATCCTAACAGAGCTCACTCATGGCTGTCGGTTATTTGAAGAAACTGAAGAGGCTGGAAGGAGAAGCGTGTACTAGGAGAGCTATGCCGGTTATGGTACCCTAGGCATTGCTGAGGCTGGCGCCAGCCAGCTCGAGGTCACCGAGATAGTCGGCGAACATAACCGAGACAAGCGTGATGGCACAGTAGGACTTGTTGGTGAGTATCATGGGCAAGGCGAATAGCAGCTAACACTTGGCCTCCTCGCATCCAAAATTCTTCTCCACCGTCCGTCTCTTCTCCTCTCTCCTCCTCCAGACTCTAACAAGGAAGAAGAAGACATGGCCCCAGATCCCCCTCACCTTTTCCCCTGCTCGAAGTGGAGTAAGAAATAGCTACGAGATGGGTAGGAGGACGACAGAAATTGGGATATGAAACAAAACTTAAAGACTGATGCTGAGGGATGACCGGGAGAGATTGGTTACGATGGAAGGTGTTGTTTTCCTGTCTTGGAAGATACTATTGCTTTCATAGATAGGGGGCTCCTGTCGGCCCCATGCTTTTTTATCCTATTATTTTAATTTTTAAAATAATATTATTGTTAGAATTATTTAAGTAAATAACTCAATCCCAAAAATATTTTGCATGCTACTCTTCTGAAGGCCACTTCAGCACCGCTAAGCTCCCTTTTTTTTTTCCCTTTTTCTGCTTCCTAGAGTCTAATTAGATAATTAACGACACCTTTGGGTTGAAATAGTAGGAATATTGTTCGGTTGCAAAAAGTACAAGTTAGACCATGATACAGTTAATTTTTAGATTTTACAAATAAAAAAATATAATAATAAAAAAGGGATAAATCCTCAGAGGACCAAGATAACATGGGGAGAAAATAAGGGGTAGCTTAACTATCTAGATAAAGTTAGGACATGTTTGGTTGAAGAGAATTGGACTCTGGAGCTATTTTGATTTGAGGGAGCCTCATTCCTATTTTGATTCCAAAAAGAAATATAAATATCCCATAAGAGTCTCATTTTGGTTTCGATTTTGATTTCAGTCTTAAATCAAAAGTATTAAAAAGATATAATTATTCTAATTCACATTTCAATCTATTCTAATTCTAATTCTAATTATAATTTTATCGACCATACGCACCTTTATTTTCCTTCTTGAAGTATCCTTCACTAAGTTAGCTGGATAAATTACTTCTGTTGACTTGCAAAGTTTAACCGGCAAAAAGGTTGGGGAGTTTGCTTGGTTGAACACATAACCACCACCTAATTGATGGTTATCCAGAAACCAAAAGTAGTTTGAATGTCAAAGTAAGAATCTCTTTCATGGCCTTATTGTATTGCCCCGGGTGATTCCTCTTGCACTCTGTCCTAATGCTAGTAATTAGTAATAATTATATGAGAATTGGTCTGGTACATGGGGAACTGTTACATTAGAGCCCTTACCATGTGCCTTGTCCTCTCCATTCCTGCAAAACAAACTAATTCTAATAGATTAGAATAAAGCATTTGTATATGCAAGGTATTGTCTGCTTTTGCTCTTGATGACCGGTTTAGACTCTACACCCATATACGTAAAGTATTATCTTCTTTAGCTCTGACCATTTCGTGCTTTAGTGAGTCTTATGATCAGAATTTTTTGGAGGGTTAGCTCTGATCGGTCTTAATAGGCTTTGGCCATTTGGAGACTCATGATTTTGCACTTCAAAAGATGCTTTATATGAAGAAAATATTTTAATCCATATAAGTCATATTTTCTTTTGGCTTAATATTGGACTAAAATGTCTTCTCTCCATAATATTACAATGTTGCGGGTCAAAGAGAGCAAATAACAAATATTTACAACTTAAATTAAAAAAAGAAAGTTACATAAAAGATAAAGAATAAGTGTTGGAGTGGAGGAAAATCTTTTAATCCAAACAAGTCTATAACAAATATAGCCAGGTAGCATGATGATGAACGATAGCATAAAATAAGCGACCCTTCTAAGAGGAAGGATGTGTTATTTTTTAAAACAAATTATGAATAGAATATTTTTTGGATGATAAAGAAGAAATTTGCCATTTGAAATTAATTAAGATGGAACAGAAAAAGTTCAAAAAATGTATATAGCAGCATCTATTTCTAGCTTAAAGGAACACAAAATAGGGATCAAAGCAAAACAGCCAAAATAATAGCATGTAAGCCATCAGGAAACAAGTATAGCAAAATTAAAATAAAGGAGCTTCGTGGAGTATGCATTGAGAAGATTTTAGATATCTATATAATTAATAATTTTTTTAATAAAATTTTAAATTATTTTATGATTAATTTTTTATTTAAATAAAATTCTGAGCCGTGCCATTCTCGATTCAGATGCACCAACGAATATCGCACGACCACCGTAGCTTTTTCGCCTTTCAAATTCTTGTAGCAAGCAGCAAAAAAATATATTATTCTGGAAAAAGTAAACATGCGCACGTGCATAAAAGAAAATAGCAGGGTTGGCATTTGTCAGGCGATTTGTGGTTGGCAAAACTACAATGAGACAGAGCTCACTAACCCAACCAATTTCTTGGCCACAATCGAGACGTGTTGTGCTACAAAGCTGCGCCCCCTAAATTAACTCCTCCTTTACAGCTCGATTGGTGGTGGGCAGCAATGTTGAGGGAACATGAAATTAAACGAAGATTGCGGCTACACGAACCACTGAAGAATACAATGAATGCGACACATGCTGTCGGAGCCACGCCACGCGTATGTCAGCGCACGTTCTTTGTAATTAAGCTGATTCTTTACACGTGTTTTATTGGAACATCGGCTCGCAGCCATTTCATCTGATTTAATTTTTAAATTTATTTAGATTTATTTTTTTGATATTATAAAAAAATATTTATTTGTGACCAAAATTTTATGAAAAAAATACTAATATTCTCATAAAAATTATTTATGATAATAAAACCTAGCCATCATTAATAGTCATCAAGATCTTAATTACCTTAAAATGCTATCATAAATACTAAATTTTTTTATTACTAATATTATTTTTTTGAAAGAAAATATTAGTATCAATTTTGTATTAATTTAATTATAGCAAGTAAATCCATGTCCTCATAAAAAATATGTTATTTATAATTGGATGTCACTAAAAATATAAATTTTACTCTAAAAGTAGCTTATTTGTGAGGACCAAAATTAATCATTATTGTTAATTATTAAAATCTTAGTATAATATCAACTACATTGAAATCTTTTTACAAATAATATATTTTTTTCATCAGTTGTTCAAAACCTTATTAGTAAGGATGAAAATCAGCCGTTATGATTAATTATCAAAATTATATTATATTTATGATCAGAATTAAGATCCATCATAAATACTAAATTTTTTCGTTACTAATATCCTTTTTTTTTAAGAATAACTTTGGTGCCCATTTTATACCGATTTATTAATGACAGATGAATCCATGCCCTCATAGAAAGTATGTTATTTATAACTATATATTACTAAAAATACAATAGTGACTCTAAAAGTATCCTATTTATGAGGGTCAATGTTCGTCATCATTGTTAATTATTAAAATCTTATTATATTACCAACTATATTAAGGTTTCTTCATAAATGATATATTTTTCTTTTAATAATATTATTTAAAGCCTTAGTTGTAAGGGTGAAAGTCAGTCATTAATATTAATTATTAAAATTATACTATATTTGTAATTAGAATAAAGCTCCATTGTAAATATTAAATTTTTTCATCAATAATATTATTTTTTTTAGAGGATAACTTTGCACTAATTTTGTACCAATTTATTAGTGACAAATGAATCTATGCCTTCGCAAAAAATATATTATTTGTAAGTGGACATCGTAAATGATACAAAATTTACTCTGAAAGTATCCTATTTATGAGGATTGAAGTTAGTCATCATTGTTAATTGATGAAATTTTATTATATTACCAACTATATTAAGATTTCCTTACAAATGATATATTTTTCATCAATAATATTGTTCAAAGCCTTATTATTGAGATTACTATTTTTGTTTATGAAAAAATATTTCAACATTATTTTTGAAGGTAAAAATTAGATGCCACCATTAGTCTTTAAAATATCAATATATTTGTTACTAAAACAAAATACCGTAAAACTATAATATGCATATAACTATAGAATTAACATTATAGTATTTAAAAATCATGGTAATTAACCGACTAAATTTGTACCTATTTGAAGATTTTGGCTAAATTAATACTAATTTCTCTATATTTTTGAAAGATATGCATATATTAAATTAGTGATCGGTGAATAGGAAGAATAACCAAATTCAATGTGGACTACATTTTCTCCAATTGAATCAATTGAAGATTGCAATACATGTATAATGCTATGGCAACTAGACATCCAAATAACCTCTTTATGTTTCATCATGCACTCAACAAAAGAAGGTAGAAGGTAAATGGCAGGTAAGGGAGTTGGGATGCCAATAGATATATAGCTTAATGAGACAAGTAAAAGATAATTTTTCATAATTAAACTTATACTATAAGAATTTTAAATATTAGCGATGGTATGAGTGATGAAAATTTTTTTTATTGCTAATAATATCTTAATGAGATAAGTTAAAGATAATTTTTTATAATTAAATTTATATTATAAGAATTTTAAATATTAGCGATGGTATGAGTGATGAAAATTTTTTTTATCACTAATAATACCTTTTTGTCATCACAACACCGATGAAGAAAATGATCGTCGCTTATATTATTAGTGATAAAAATTTTATTATTAGCGATGATAAATGCCATCTCTAAAAGTGTAAAACTTTTTTAATATTTAAATATTAAAAAATTATTAGCGATGATGAATTTGGATTATTAGAGATGAAAATCTTGCCCTTGCTAATAATAAACTATTAATGATGGCTATTTAATTATTAGCGACTGCACAAGCCATTGCTAAAATTATTTAATTTTTTTTAACTTTTTTATAATATTTAAATATAAAATAGATATTAGCCATGATAATTTTTGTCTATTAGTGATGAAAATCCTACCATCGTTAATAATTTATTTTAAAAAATCTTAATAATAAATTAAAAAATATTTTAAAATATTATTAATGATAGAATTAATGATAGCCTCTTTTTTGTCATTAATAATCTAGAACACAACTCAAGTCCGATTTGAATCCAATTCAAATCTGATTTGAATCCATTTCAAAATCCTATCAAATTTAATTTAATTAGACTTTGAATCTAAGTTCTACTTAGATTATAAAATCTAATTAGCCCTAAATTAAATTAAAATTAATTAAATTAAATCTAATTTTAATCAATTAAAAAAAATTGATTTTAATTTAACTTTAATTCAAATCTAATTCAATCCTGATTCGAATCTAATTTAAAATCCTGTCAATCCTAATTTAATTAAACTTTGAATCTAGATCCTACTTGGATAGTAAAACCTAATTATCTTCAAATTAAGTTAAATCTAATTTAATTTAATTTAAATTAATTAGATAAAAATAATTTTTAATTTGAGTTTGATTTGAATTTAATTCAAATTTGATTTAAATTTAATTCAAAATTCTATCAAATCTAATTCATTTAGACTTTGAGTCTAAGTTATACTTGGATTATAAAATTCAATAAGCCTCAAATTAAGTCAAGCCTACTTAAATTAAATCTAATTTAAATTAATTAGGACTTGATCCATGATTTCATTCGAATCTAATTCAAACATGATTTGAATTCAATTCAAAATCCTATCAAACCTAATTTAATTAGGCTTTGAATTCAAGTCCTACATGAATTATAAAATCTATTTACCTCAAATTAAGTCAAGATTAATTTAATTTAATTTAATTTAAATTAATTAAAAAAATAATTTTAATTTAGATTTAATTTGAATTTAATTCAAAAATTTGTTAATCCTAATTCGATCAAACTTTGAATCCAAGTCCTACTTGAATAGTAAAATCCAATTACCTTTAAATTAAGTCAAGCCTAATTAAATTAAATTTAATTTAAATTAATTAAAAATAATTTTAAATTTAGGTTCAATTCAAATCCAATTCGAATTTGATTCAAATTTAATTTAAAATTCTATGAAACCTAATTCAATTAGACTTTTAATCCAAGTCCTAATTGGATTGTAAAATCCAATTATCCTCAAATTAAATTATGCCTAATTAAATTTAATCTGTTGTAAATCAATTAGAATAAAATGGCTTTCAATATAGATTCAATTTGAATCTAATTCGAATCGATTTGAATCTAATTTGAAATCCTGTCAAACCTAATTCAATTAGACTTTGAATCTAAGTCTTACTTGAAATATTAAAATCTAACTAGCCTCAAATTAAATCAAGATTAATTAAATTAAATTTAATTTAAATTAATTAGGATTTGATCCATAAATTAATTAAGTCCAAAAATTTAATGAAATTCAATATTAATTTTTAACCATCCAAAAAATAACCTAGGAGAAAAAAATTAATATTAAAATATAATTAAAAAAATTATGATTATTAGTGATGGCTTTAGTGATGGAGATTTTGCTTGAGCTTGCTTCTCCAAGCCTCCGACCACCTCCTACCTCCACGAGCCCCCGACCGCGAGCTCCCGGTCTCCTCCCGCCTTTCTGAAACCCCAGCCCACCTCCCTCAGCCCGCTTCTCCATGATTGCCTCCCCAAGCCCCTGGTCATCGACTATCTCTTCGATCGCCTCCCACCTCCCCCTAGCCTGCTTTCTCCCGTCTCGCCTCTCCATGGCTGCCTCCTTGAGACTTCGACCTCCTTCCTCTGGCTACACCCGACTTGCCTCCCTAAGCTCCTGATCGTGCTCCCCCAGCTACTTCCTACCTTCCCCTGGCCTGCCTCCCCTAGCTCGCCTCTCCGAGCCCCTAGCCTCCTCCCTCTGGCTACATCTAGCTCGCCTCTACTCGATCATGAGTCCCTGGCCATCTCCCATCTCCCTCGGGCCCGCCTCCCCATGCCCACTTGTCTACGGATGCCTCCCTAAGCCCCTAACCCCTTCCTCTCGGCTATACCTTGCCTGCCTCCTCCCGACCGCCTCCTCGAGCTTTTGGTCATGAGCTCCCAACCGCCTCCCACTTCCCCCCGACCCATCCTAGTGCTCTCATTTCTGCGGCCACTTCCCCACTGCCCCAAGCCCATTGGCCCCGACCCTGCAATCCCTACCTCATCGGTCTGACCCTGAGCTCCCATCCACGGTCGCATCTCCAAGCCTCAATTTCTACTCACTAGCCTATGCCTCCTCATGCCTCAATCCCTGCATGCTAGCTCGTGACTCAGTCTTGTATGGTAGCCTACCTTCTGTTGTGAGTATTAGTGATGGCATTAGCAACAACTAATACCATCATTATAAGTTATTTTTTTATTTAAATTATATTTATTAAATATAATTAGATATTTAAATACTGGTTAATCAAATATTAATTTAATTAAAAATAGTATAGGATGGGTCATGGCATGTAGAGTATTAGAAAATGTATCTTAAAACCAATCATCTAGATTGTAGATGGTTGAGCTAAATATAATTTATACTTAAATTTTAATTGAATAAAATTATTATTCTGATAATTTCATCACTTTGTGCATCTTTCTATAATGAACTCTTTGTTATAAAGTTCTTAAGACTATTTAGACTTGACAAAGAAGGATTTATCGTTTGGTTCTTAAACTGATCGCGATCAAATAATTTATTGTTACATAGGACGACAATGTTAATTAAGAGTAGATTATTATGTGCCATAAGTATTGATTGTCCTCTTAATCAAGAAGCATGGTGATGCTATTATGGCATGCAGGTGAAATATAAGGATACATTTCACTGATCGTGATCCAACTGTGGAGCTCTCTTTTGCTAATATTGCTTGCAAAGGATATGAATATATGTGTCCTTTAGACCTAAGATCACTATGGTGACTTGCAAGCAACTCACTGTACTTAGGTACCAAGCTATCTAAATTTTTAATTTAGTGATGGAAGGCTACTAGGTGCAGTTAAGTACTTGACTTGTTAGTGCATGAGTCAAGATGGAATTGACCCCTTCAAGTGTTGGAGCAAGTGCATCACTATATTTTAATTTAGCAAATCCTTGATCAGGATAGTCCATATGATGGATGCTGAATTTTGAAATATAATATAGATAAATTTTTAGGATTGGTAGTTAATCTTAGATCATCCTATGAGTATCGTGGTTAAGAAAATGAATTATACGGTAATCATATGCCACAGGTTCATCGATGTTGCATTATAATATTTGATCTATCTGAATGTCGGGTACCATTATTAGATGGTCATATCGATTGGTATAGAAAATTAGTTTCTATGCTATCGACTTAGGATTCGAACCTATGCGATCACACACAATAGAAGTTCCTACCTAATCTGATGGTTGATCAAAGAATTTCACTAGATTGGAATTTAGTTATTATTGAAGGATTAATTAGTAATTAGATTGTTGATTAGCTTAATTTGATTGAGTGATGAGGAATTGATTAAGTCTAATTAAATTTAATTTAATTAGGTTTGATCTGATCAGATCATGTGATGATCTAATTGCTTAGGGAGATGGATTCTAATTTGATCAGGGATTGGATTCAATTAATTTTTAATTTGATTAGGAATTAAATAAATTGGATTAAGCCTAATCTGATTAGGTTTATCTTAGTTAAGACTAATTGGTTTGGTTGAAACTAATTTAGATCAATTCAAAGTAAGTTTGAATTTAAATATCCTTCGTCCTACGCATTGACCTTTTGACTCTTGTTCCTTCTCCATGCACATTGGAAATATGCATGGGATTTTCCATGCTAGAAAGTTTGTACACCTCCTCTCTTTTCTTTTTTTGATCCGGTCTAAGTGTTGGACCGCTTCAAAGCAAGTTAAATTTTGAATTCAACTTAGATGGTTAAGAGGTTGAAACAAATTCAACTCTTTTTCTTATCCATTCCCATGCCTTCCTTGGGTTTGTCACCAAACCTTTTCTAATTTTTGGCATGTGCATGCAGAAGGAGATTCCTTCTATACACATTGGTTGGGGCGTTGGATTTGGATGAAGAGCCAACTTGAATTTCGAATTCAAGTAAATTGGTTGAAACCTCCTAACCTCCAATCCTTATCCTACCATCTCAGGTTGCCCATTTTAAAATAAGATTTTTTTGTGGGCATGTGTGTAATGCGTGAAGTATCTGAGAGGGGTATGCATGAGGAAGAGAGAGAGATTTTGTGAGGAATTTCTGTGAGGCAGAAATCAAAGGATAGGGTTTTCTAATCTTAGCGTGAGTTTTCTCCAAAGAGAGAAGGGTCAAGGTTCTTAAGGGTGTGTGCTGAATCCTAGAGTGGGAACTCTAGATTCGGATAGAGAGTATGAGTGTTAGATCTCCATCAACTTTTACCACCATCTCATCTTCCTCCATTGCGTCTTCTAATTTCTAGAGTGTCCAGAAGATCAGGAGCAGTTTGTTGATTGGATGGACGAAGGTCAGCTATCGAAGGCTCCGGAGAAGAGCTAGCACTCTAGAGAAATTGATCAGGATTAGGGGCTCCATGTGGACTCACTATCGAGGTCGAACATGTGTGCGGCTGCAGCGCAATACAATAGCAATTTTCAGTGGATCTAGATTGTGGTGATCATCTATCCGCGCATAGGTGCTATGCTCTGAACATAGATCGATCAACAAATATGATTTATTGGTTGATTATATTTTATTTTTCTAATTTATATTAACATGTTAAAGATCCTGAGTAGGATTTTATAATTAGATCATAGCATGCGTAGAATTAATGTAGATTAATTTTGCTTCTGTTGCTATATATTTTGAAAAAGTTTTCAAAAGCATGCTCAAAACCCTGCTAGTTTTTTCTTCAGATGGTATCAGAGCAAGGTTGCTCGACATGTTTTTATGTAAATTAGAAAAAATTAATATATAACACAATGATTGCACAGACTATAGGTTATTCTGTTGTAAGATTTATCCCTTATAGTAGAGAGGTTGTCCTGATACATTGCGATCTATAACATTAATCATAAAAATTTTAGATATAATCTAATGAATTTTTATGATATATTTTAAATTAATTTTAATCTAAATTTCATCCTGAATTAGTGTTTAGATTAGATCTAAATATCTCATGATTTTTATGTAATGTACACAGGTTTAGATTAAACTTGAATAGGATCTTGTAAAGGTTCTGTTCACTGGTCGAGCCGACTGTCTTAGGAATCGAGCTAGCTCGATCAGCATGCTAGCCTGATACAGCCTCTCAGACCTTTTGTTCTAGCCGACTTGGTTAAGAACCAGACAGGCTTGGCTTCTATTTGGATTGGCTTGGATGGGATTCGAGCTATCTCGATAGATTATTTGACTTCTAGACATCTGCTTAAGTCGGCTTGGATGGGATCTAAGCTAGCTCGATGGAATATTGACTTCTGTACTTTTGCTTGAGCTGCTGCCGCAGAAATCTAGCTAACTCGGCTTATGATTGGACCGACTCGGATGGGATCCAAGCTAGCTTGATGAAATGTTGGGTTTCTGATTTTTCTGCTTGAGCCGGCTGTCTCAGGGACTGAGCTAAGCTCAGCTTCTAGTCGGGCCGACTCGGATGAGATCCAAGCCAGCTTGATCGAGAAGTTAGCTGAAGCTATTTGATGGCTATTTTTGATTGAACAAACCTACAACTAGTGCTTGTTTGTGAAATAAGTCGATCCATTTTTGAAATGAGTTGACCTATTTAGTGAAATAGTACTAGGTTGTATAGAATCTTTGAAAAATTAAAAATTATTTTTGAAATGCCGAACCCCAACCCATCAGTCCAAAACTTAATTAAAAGAATTAAGTGTTATCTAGTAGGATCTATAATTATGAATTAAAGATCCTAAGATAAATTCATAATTTTTTGGGTTAAAGGGTTAAATGAATTAGGTCCATTAATTGGATTAGACCTAAGGTTAGTTAAAGAATGGATTAATCTAGAGTAGTTGATTAAATCTAATCAAGTGCTGACTTAGATTAGGTCAAGGATACTCTAGACTCAACTTCAATAGTTGTAGTTGAATGAGTCCATGTCTTTAACGAGATCAAGATGAACTTAATTCATGGTTAAGTAGTCTAGCCCATAATTACTAGGTTGATCTGATTAAACCTAATTAATCGATTGGTGTCTAAGGTAAGTATGACAATTTAGATAAGTGATTTTAAATTAAAAGCTACTCATACTGATTCGATCTTTGACGAGTTAATGACATATCCCTTCCACTGATCTCACTTATCTAGCCAACATGGTCGATTAGGATTTGGTTAAATCATATAGTGATTCGAGTTGACCCATGTCACTAGAAATCAGTTTGACTGATTTCAATCAGTAAGACTGAATTAGGTGCCCATGGATTGAAATTGATCCTAGTCCTCATCAACTGACTTGGTGAAGTTAGTGGGAGAATTTGACTTGGTGAAGTCAGTAGGAGAAATATGGTTCATGTCCTTTCTATCTCAAATCATAAGTAAATTAAATCCTCTAAATTATTAGGTCCTTAAAATGACAAAATTTTGGGGATAACTGAGTCAAAGCCTCCCATTAAGGTGAATAGTAATGAGTCCAATTTTCTAGTTGGACATTAGAGGTGCCTTACATCTGGTGTTCATCTAGATATTGGAATTACTATCCATCATATGATGATTAGATCATACTGTCTTAATGATGATTAGGTTAGCTAGAGCTTTCCTCGGACCTGATTATCATTGGTTTGATGCACCGAAGTCAATTATGTTAATGGTTGGACCTAACCAGATATTTTTAGTGGAGGCCATAGCCTACTGAATTAGCTTTTGGGGCAAAACTTAATTACTAAAAATTATTTGGAAAAATAATTGGTTATAAATGTGGGTTAGCCAGAGCTTTTCTTGGGTCCGATTGTAGTCTATGTGGTTTCCAATATCCACTAAGGAGTTAGTGTAATTCCTCGAATTGGAGGTAGAGGCTACCAATTTATTTAAAAATGATAGAAGGATCTTTAGACTAAAGTCCAAGTCTTTAGAGTTAATTAATTTAAGTGCTAATAAGATTTCATATTTTTCTTTTAGATAAATAGAATGGCTAGTGTAAGTCCGCACCATTCACTGTTGGATAGTGATAAGCATTTAGAACCTAAAAATGAGGAGTCTAGTGTTGATCCTAATTAGACAGATCTGAAGAGGAATTATCCTCTTAATCCAAATAGGCTGAACAGGAGAAATCAGCAAGTAGTTGCTGATCAAGGCTGTTATATGATAACACCTTACAATTTCTCCGTATGTGATACATCTACCTAGGTATTGATACCGAAAGTTTGATTCATATATACAATTTGTTATGTTGGGGATAAACTTGCTTTTATTGAAATTCTACCGGATGTCTAATCTTTGGGTGATCCCGCCTAGTGGCGATGGCCATGGCCGTGCTCCGATCGGTAAAGGCCTTTGGGTTCCAGTTTACTTTGAGATGGTCGACCTTCAAGTCATGATCGCTAGATGATTCTCTCAGCTATGCTGATCAACTCTAGAATCCATAAGACGTTATGAGTCCTGTTTGGATGGGCTTGAATAGTAAAGGCAATCAAGTTCCTCCATCATAAATAGACGACCCTCTCCAATCGAGCTTCCCTCAGACAAACTTGAACAGTGAGAGTAGTCGCTCGAGTAGTTGAAGTACTGAGGTTTTGCCCTCTAGTAGTCTAGCCTGGCCAGCTTGGAAGCTGGCCATACTTCTTTTCTACTGGATCTCCCTCAAATCGAGTATCGCTATCACTATCGAATCTCATCTCAAGAGTCTTCAACTAATAGGACCCCTCCGAACAAACTTCTATGCTTTATCTCAAACTCCTCCAGGACTTTTCTTCTTCCATCAAACTTCTCCATCAGTCGAATTTCTTTAGGACCTCCTGAATCAAAAATTATAGGAGATGAGTTGGCGGATCGAGAAACTTCGCCATGCTCCTTCCTCCCACAGCAACGATATCTATATCGATCCTCCTTTCTCCCAGCAAATTATGTAGGAGCCAATCTTGCCGAACTTCAAACTTTCCCAGTTTGAGAGCTACAATAGGACTATTGATCCGGTTGACTATCTGAAGGCCTTCCAGATAATGATGTTGCTCCATGGCGCGCCAGACGCCATTCTATATCGAGCTTTTCCATCCACCCTGAAAGGGGTAGCCAAAAATTGGTACTCGACCCTCAAGCTGGGTACTATTTTTTTTGATTAGATGAGCCACCAATTTGTGGCTCACTTTATCAGCAACCGATGCCCCTGACGAGGCTCGAACTTCTTCATTAATATCAAGCAGAAGGAAGGAGAGTCCATTCGGGCCTATGTCATCCGGTTCAATGCTACTACTCTGGAGGTTCGAAATTTAGACCAATCGATTGCACTAAAGGGTGGCCTTCAAAAGAATGACCTGCTGTTCTCCCTGGAGAAGAAGTACCTCAAGAATTTTATTGATATACTAGCTCGGGCTGATGATTATGCCCGAACAGAAGAGGCCTTTAAGGCCAAGGATAATGAAGCCGCGAGAGAGTGGTGTGCGGGTGGATCAAGTATGCTCGCTACTGAAAGAAAGCCGAGTGAAGCTCGACCCTACTTTCGAACTCCTCCTGAGCGCAAGCAAGCTCTAACTCCTCCTTAGGCCCAAAAATAAAGAAGCCCCAACAGGAGGGCTCGACAGGGCTCCCCCCTCAAAAAGTTTCATAATTATGCCCCTCTCAATGTTTTGAAAACTCAAGTACTGATGGAGATCAAGGAGTAGCTACCTAGGCTGGAGAGGATGCGCACTCATTCTGGCAAGCACAATCCAAATAAGTACTATCTTTACCATTGTGATCATGATCACGATACTGAAAAATATATTTAGCTCCAAGACGAGATTGAGGATCTCATCAGGCGAGATCAGCTGGATCGATTTTTACGAAATCGATCCGAGGTAAGAAAAGATCGGCCAAGGGCACTACTGCAATCGAAACCACCAAGGAGGGAGGAGTAGCCAGGAGATCGGCCACCTCTCAGCATCATTAATACCATCTCTAGAGGACTTCGACAGGCGAAGGCCAGTGGGTCGGCAGAGCCTGCGAAGAGGTGGAGGACTGAGGAGCCTATAGTTTTTACTAACGAAGGAGCCCTAAGAGTTCAATTCCCATATAATGACATGGTTGTAATATCTTTAAATATTGCTGACTATGATGTACGCCGTGTTTTAGTAGATAATGGAAGCTCTACTGATGTCTTATTTTATGATATTTTCTCCAAAATGTCCATACCTAATAACTACTTGGGATATATGAATTTTTCATTGGTGGGCTTCACTGGCGATGTTATGCCAGTTGAAGGGATAATAACATTGACTGTGGCTGCAGGGCAATACCCAAAATGGGCTCGAGCATAGGTCAGCTTTGTGGTAGTAAAAGCTCCATTGGCCTACAATGCAATTCTTGGCTGACCTGGTTTAAATGCACTCCGAGCTGTGGTATCGATCTATTATTTGAAAATAAAGTTTTCAACAAGCAACGAAATTGGAGAAATTAGGAGAGATCAAGCCTTGGCAAGAGACTGCTATTCCATTGGCCAGTCCAACTCTTGCCTAGTTGATAGGCTGGATATCCACGACGACCTTACTAAAGAGTGGTCGAACCTATGGAAGACCTTATGGCTGCCCCCTTGAATGATTGGAATGCAGAGCATACGGTGCAAATCAGCTCCAACTTAAGAGATGAAGTCTGAGAATAGCTCATCGCTTTCCTATGGAGGAATGCTGACATCTTCAGTTGGGTTTTAGTGGATATGTAAGGGATTGATGCTGAGATCATAGAATATCGGTTAGCTGTTACCCCAAGTACAGACCAGTGAAGGAAAAAATTCGAAGCCATACACTAGAAAGATAGAAGGTGATAGTAGAGGAAGTTGACAAGCTCCTTAAAGTTGGATTCATTCTGAAAGTCAATTATCTGACTTGGATCTCCAATGTGGTTTTGGTCAAGAAGGCCAACGGTAAGTGAAAAATGTACATTAACTTTAAGAAGCTGAACAAAGCCTATCCAAAGGAAAGCTACCCCCTACCCAAAATCGATCAACTGGTGGATGCAACCTCGGACCATGAGCTCCTCACCTTCATAGATGCTTTCTCTAGCTATAACCAAATCTGGATGGTACCGAAGGATGAGAAGAAAACTGCTTTTATTACTGACTGTGGTCTTTGTTATTACAAGATAATGCCTTTTGGACTTAAAAATGCAGGTGCAACCTATTAATGTCTGATCAATAAAATCTTCAAAGAATAGATTGGCCGCAACATGGAGGTTTATGTGGACCACATGCTTGTCAAGAGTCGAACTTCAATTAATCATGTTGCCAACCTTGAGGAGACCTTCAATGCTCTTCGAAAGTATAAAATGAAGCTAAATCTGATCAAATATGCCTTCAGGATAACCTCAGAAAAATTTTTGGAATTCATGGTGTTAGGATGCGGCATCGAAGCTAATCCGAAGAAGATCCGAGCCATATAGGAGATGACTACCCCAAGATCAATAAAAGAAGTACAGTGCCTGATTGGAAAGGTGGCATCTCTAAATTGCTGTCTCAAAGTCGGTCGAGCGATGCATGTCCTTCTTTCAGGTTCTTAAACAACCAAAAAACTTCTGTTGGACTACGAAAAGTCAGCAAGCATTTGAAGAGCTTAAGAACTACCTCAGCTCGCCTCTCTTGTTGGCCAAGCTTGAATCTGGAGAAGAGTTATTCCTTTACCTAACGGTCTCCCCAACGACGCTGGCAGTTGTCCTAGTCAAGGAAGAGGCAAAAGTGCAACGACCAATTTACTACATAAGTCGAGTCTTGAGAGATGCGGAGATTAGGTATACTAAAATAAAAAACTTAACTTATGCTCTTCTGATTGCAGCCAAGAGACTTTGGCCCTACTTCCAGGGGCATACCGTAATGCTTTTCATAGACCAGCCAATCAGGATAGCCCTTCACTGAATGGACGCCTTTAGGAGAATTGCAAAGTGGGCAATTGAGCTTATAGATACTAGCTGACTTCATTGTTGAGTGCATAATTCTTGATTATGTCCAATCTGAGCAGAATGAAGCTAGCATTCCATGGTTGCAACTGAGCTTCCCCAAAGAAAGAGTGGATCTTTCTAAAGATTTCTGGGCCTTGTATGTGGATGGCTCTTTCAATGCTTCAGGCGTAGGTGCTGGGTTGATCCTGGTCAACCTAGAAGGCATCATCGTTGAGTATGCACTGCACTTTGAGTTCTCGACAACAAACAGTGGGGTCGAATATGAAGCTCTAATAGCAGGACTAAGGATAGCCAAGGAGTTGAAAGTGGACCTTCTTCAAGTGTACAGTGATTTTCAACTGATAGTTAGATAAGTTAGTGGTAGTTATGAAGCTCGAGAGAAAAGTATGATAAAGTATCTTGAGAAAGTAAAGGATTTGATTCTGTCCTTCAAGAGTTTCAGCATCCAATAGATTTTGAGAGCGAAAAACACCAGAGCTGACATCCTTTCTAAATTGGTCACATTGGCTCCAGTCGAACTGCCTAAGGAGGTCTTCTTCGAAGTTCTAAAATGTCTGAGTTCGAAAAAATCGTAGTCTGTGATGTAGGTTGAGCATGAATCGAGCTGGATTGATCCACTAGTCACTTACCTCAAAGACGTGATCCTACTTTATGATTCGAAAGAAGTCCAAAAATTGAGGAATCAAGCCTTCTGGTATATTCTTTATGAGGATAAATTATACAAAAGATCATATTCACTACCACTTTTAAGATATCTTTGACTTTGCGAGGCCAATTTTGCATTGTGGGAGGTACATGAAGAAATTTATGGAAGCTATCTGGGTGCCAAATCTCTATCTCACAAGCTGCTTCAGCAAGGCTATTACTGGCCAACCTTATATCGGGACTCCTTGGACTATGTTAGAAGGTGTGATCATTGTTAGAAAAATGCTAGTATTCAGAGACGGCCGACCTTCGAGCTTATCCCCTTGAGTGCCCCTTAGCCATTTGCACAATGGGGGATGGATATACTCGGCCCCTTCTTGGTGGCATTCGGACAGTGAAAATTTCTCTTAGTGGCAATTGATTACTTTACCAAATGGGTCGAGGTCGAATCCCTAGCTAAAATTACTGAAGTAAAAGTATAGGATTTCATCTGAAAGTCAATTATTTGTAGGTTTGGCTTACCTTGGACCATCATAACAAATAATGGGTGATAGTTTGCTAGAGCAAAATTCATTGAGTTTTGTGAAGACTTGAATATCTCTTACAATTTTACATCAATGGCTCATCCATAGTTAAACGGTGAGGCCAAAGTAACCAATAGAACTCTGCTGTAGAAAGTCAAGCAAGACTTGAGAAGGTAAAAGAGACTTGTGTAGATGAACTCTATTATGTACTCTAGACATATCGAACTATCCAAAGATTGCCAACTGAGGAGACTCCATTCATCTTGGCCTTTGGGATAGAGGTAGTCATCCCAATAGAACTGAAACTTCCATCAGCGTGAGTCATGGTATTCAGCGAGCAATAAAACTCACAGGATCTCAGGACTAACCTCAACTTGCTGGAAGAAAAAAGAAAAGTAGCCCAAGTTCGGATGGCAGCTTACAAGCAGAAGGTAGCTCACTACTGCAACTCAAGGGTCAGAGGCAAAGCATTCAAAGTGGGAGATCTGATACTTCGGCGAGCAACCATCTTGCAATCTTAGAACCAAGGAAAGCTTGCTCCGAATTGAAAAGGCCCGTATGAAGTCAAGGAGGTTGTCCGGCTTGAAACTTACTATCTGAAGGAGCTCGGAGGAGCGACACTCTTACCCCCTTGAAATTTAAAGAATCTATGAATGTATTACCAGTAATCTTACTTTAATAAAACTCTCTCTCTTTTCAACACCTCTGTTCTTTGGTCTGAAATTGTATAATGATAGGAAATAACTCAACCGAACTTCGTTTGAAAATAAAGCAAAGGTCTCATTAATCTAAGACGAGATGAGGGGAGAGGCCCTTCCAATGGCCCTTATGTGCTCCTACTGCTTTGTTAGGAATAGGAGGAGAACCTTATCCTAACTTGAGCAAAGCGAAGGCCTCGTTAATCTAAGATAAGATGAGGAAAGAGGCTCTTCCAATGGTCCTTATGCATCCCTATTATCTTGTTAGAAATAGGAGGAGAACCTCATCCTAACTTGAGCAAAGCGAAGGCCTCGTTGATCTAAAATGAGATGAGGGAAGAGATCCTTCCAATGGTCTTTATGTGCCCCTACTGTCCTTTTAGGAATAGGAGGAGAATCACGTCCTAGCTTGAGCAAAGCGAAGGCCTCATTAATCTAAGACGAGACGAGGGAAGAGGCCCTTCCAATGGCCCTTATGCGTCCCTACTATCCTATTAGGAATAGGAGGAGAACCTCATCCTAACTTGAACAAAGCAAAGGCCTCATTAATTTAAGATAAGATGGGGGGAGAGACCCTTCCAACGGCCCTTATGCATCTCTACTACGCTGTTAGGAATAGAAGGAGAACCCCATCCTAAATTGGGCAAAGTGATAGCCTTGTTAATCTAAGATGAGGTGAGGAAAGAGGCCCTTATCAATAGCCCCATCGAATCCCTACCACATCGATGGGAATAGGAGGAGAACTTTGTCCCGATGCAAATAAAGATCTCCAGTTAACCAAGATGGGAGGAAGACTCTACCTTGGCAAAAGTAGAAACCTACCCTGTCAGGAATAAGAGAAGAACCTCGTCCTGACGTGGCGGGGTGGGGGGGGCAAAATAAAGGCTAACCTCATCAAGAGTAGGGGAGGGCCTCATCTTGACAAAGGGCCCAAGGAAAACCAACTAAGCTAGAAATGAAAAGATAACCTCAACCAAGCGTGGATAAGGATCTTCGGTTATGAAAAGACGAGAGGAAAGTCAATCTTCAATAGCCATTTCAATAGAAAGCAATATGAAAAAAATAGAGAAATCAATGGATACCAAATTAATCCAAGTAGAATGAAAAAGATGACCGAAGAAAGCATTTCTTTATTGATGTCGAGATTTTTTGGAAAGTTGAGGTCCACAAGACCATCCAAAAAAAAATAGAACTATCTACAGATATTCGATTCACACAGGGCAAAAATGAGAAAATATATCATTTCATTAAAGTCAAAGTCAAGTATAAAATAAAGGTCTACGAGATCGGTTATAAAAGAAAGAAAGAAAAAGCTGAAGATCTAAGAGGGATCTGATTCCTCGGACTTCAGACTGCTGGCCATCACCAAGAATTCTTTTAGGCTGACAATTTCTTCCTCGAGCTTCTTTCTTCTTATCAGATTATCGCAAAACATCCTGTCAGCTCTTTGGTAATTCTTTTTCGATGCCCGTAGTCTTTTTCTTAGAACCTCAGATTCGGCCTTGGCATCTTTGATGGCTTACTATTCGCAAACCAGTTGAAGCTTCAGTTGCTGAACTTTGGCCTTCTCGATCCTAATTGACTCTGAAAGTTTGCCCATGATCCTCTTTAAGGAGGCAATCTCTTTCAACTCCCTACTTGTGCCAAATCAATAACTATTGGCGAGCTGCTATTGAAGTCGAATCACCTCGCTGTTGGCAGCTTGGAGCTATTGCTCAAGTTTAGATATTCTCCCATTCCAGCCCAACCGATAGGTCTCATAGGTAGACTCGACATCAAACAGTTGCTTTTGAAGTGCAGAGAACCTTTGAGACCAATCCCATTCGTACCAAACTTTGTTAGTGGATCATGGTGAACTCCTCTCCAACAGCTGAATCTTCTCTCCTACCGCCTTGAGTTCCACTTTGAGGAAGTTGATCTTTGTAGACAATGCCCAAGACTTATCACTAGCTATTTTCTTAAGCTCAACTAGCTCTTTCTCAAAATTGCCTTTCCTAATGTTGAAGCTCACAGAATCCTTCATGTGTAGCTTGCGAAAGCGAGTGACCTCGATCGTCGCCTTTAAAGCATTCTTCCTAAATCTCTAAAGTTTGTCTTCCATCTTCTTTAACTTTTTCTTCAGGTGATGAATCTTCCTCTTTAAACTTTTGATTATGAGTTTTAGAGGGATGCCTTGAGGTAATGGCTCGGCATCATTTGGAGATGACTAGCCTTGATTGCGTTCGTTGGAAGGGTTTTGAATAACATTTGCCACGACACAAGTGTAAAGGAAAGAAAGTTTATTTTTATTTTTTAAAATATTTGAGTACACCAAAAAGAAAAGAAAAAAAATATAAGTAATTAGAGATTTTTGACCTTGGCCTATTTAGCAGTAGGTGAGGTCGGTGCATTCCTTGCAGCCTCAGACTCGGCTACAGGTCTTGGAGCTTTAGAAGAGGGTTTGGTAGTAGGAGAGGTGGCCCTAGTGTTAGAAGGACCAGCTTCTTCATTGGGCTCATCTATTAGAAGGTCGAGATCTACCTTTGAAAAGTTCTTCGCAACCCTCCCCATGCAAATCTCGAGTTCCTCCATAAAACCCTCCTGGGTGAAGGTAATCATGTTGTCTTCCATTGCTTTGGAGGACTTGAAGGCCTCGACAGCCCGCTCCTTCTCAGCATCGATCTTCTCTTTAGCCTTCTTTATTTTGTCCTCCAAAAGAGTCAAGGCCGCCCTCAGCTCTGCAGAAACCTCCTCTTCTCTCCTCAACGCCTCTCAAAAGAGATTGGCCTCTGTAGTTTGCTCCTCCAAGGCCGCCTTCAAATGGTCGACCTCGACCTGAACCCTTTCTATCTCCGCTTGAGCCTCATGGAGGACCTTGGAGAACTCATCTTGGTGGAGATCGACCGCCTTCGAATGGGCAAACAAGTAGAAGAAAATTAAGTCCCACATTTGATCAAGTTCGAAGGTATTAATTACCTCGAGAAAGATAGGGAAGGACTCATCAAATCTTTCAGCATCCTCCTTTTCAATCATTTTATCAATAATGTGCAGGAGGATGCTGCCCTTCATCAGAAATTGGATGACCTCCTGGTTATCCAAAGAAGCTCGCTCTTGATTGGAGCCCTCACCACTCAAGTTTTCGACCATCCTTCTTATCCTTTTTTTGATGGCATCCTTTTTCTTCTTCTTCTTCTTGACAACCTCGCGCTGCTCATGAGGTGCAAGGTCAGAGTTGGTGCTACCACATCGGCCTCTGGGATGTGTGCTGCCTGGATTGGCATGGCTAGGATCGACTCATCAGTGCAAGCCTTATTCGATGTTTTTTTGATGGAGCTATCCTTCCTCTTGAGGGACTTGATCTCCTTTGCCAAGCGGTTCCATTATTCTAGGATCATCTCTATAGAAAAAAGAGAGAAAAGGAAAAGAAAGTAGAGTTAGGACTAGGAGGAAAGACACCACGTGACTAACTGGCTAAGGAGAGCTATCTGCTGGATTAAGCGGATTAAGCTCGAAGTTGAACAAGGTCTGCTCATCCAAAAGCTTAGAGACTAGAGGGGCATTAAAGTTCTTCAATTTATCGACTGAGTTTCGATCCTCACTCTCCAGCCTTGAAGCTTAGCAGACTAAATCTCTTATCTCCCTCCACAAAGAAAGTCTTAATTCTAGGAAGGGACATGAGACAAAGACAAACTTCTCCTTTCAGTTGTGAATGGAAGAAGGGGCACCCTTAAGCAATCCTTTCTTTCTAAACTGGAAGAAAACATACCACCAATCCTTGGCGGTGGGATGACGTTTGAAAGTAAAAAAGGTACGGAATAGAAAAATGGTAGGTTGGACACCTACCATGATGCATAGAAAAAGAAACCTTATGATGAATCTAAAGAAGTTTGGCACCATTACAGCAAAGAAAATGTTAAGAAACTTGAACAGACTAACTACAAAGGGAGCCAAGGGCAGCCTAAGTCCCACACGGAGGGTTTCGAGGTACAGACAGATTCGGCCTGGAGGAGGGGTATAGGCTCGATTACTAGGTCCGAGAAGTTCAAGCTTGAATTCGGAAGAAATTCTGAACTGAACTCTGACTAAGGAGAGATTGTCAGGTCAAAGTTTGCAAGGAATGGTGGTGGGCACAAACAACAGTCGGGGCATGTCTACGGGCTCGGTATCCCTAAGGAATGGATCCATTAAAGCCAGATAGGCCGAACTCCCAAAATAGGTGAACCATCAGTGGACATTCGGATCAAAGTAAACTAAGAAAATCCCCTCAAAAAATCAAGAAAATTAAGATGCTAGACTTCTCCAAAGAAATTGAAAGGATGTGATGCAAAAGACACAAGAATAATCTAAAAAGAGGTTTCAAGACTAACCTAGTGCGACTGAGAAGGGTAGAGAGACGATGACACCATGTAGATCGAATGAAAAGGCACCTGGAATCGAGGAGGATGATAGGAGAAACTGGAGCTCTCGAGCGGGAAGAAAGCTAGAGCTTGAGGAAGAAGAAGGAGATTCAAGCGAGGTGAAAAACAAAGAAGAGTAAAAGTCCTTAAATAGCCTAAGGAACTTCGAGGTGGTTATGATTGCAGATCCCTCCTGGCTGACCTTCATGCGACGTATGTCCCATTCATCATGGCAGTGGTCTGGCAACGGGCAGATCCTTATTGATATCGTACCTTGGACAGATTTTTGATGGGAGTTTCGAAAAATGTCTTTTTGAGTTGCCTCGCATTTATGAGGCTTTGGCACCGGCATGGTAGATGCCAAAATTTCCCATCCGGTGAACGTGGGAAGCTAAAAAAAAAGAGAGAAGAAGAGAAAGAAACTTTGGCGGTCACAATTTCACTCCCTTCCTTCGAATTTCAAACTCGAGAGTGGGGAGACTTGTGTTGGGGATAAACCTACTTTTGCCAAAGTTCTACTGGATGTCTAATCTCGGATGATCCTGTCCAGTGGTGACGGCCATGGTCGGGCTCCAACTGGTAAAGGCCTTCGGGTTCCAGTTCACTCTGAGGTGGCCGACCTTCAACTCATGACCGCCAGGTGATTCTCTTAGCTATGCTGATCAACTCCAAAATCTGTAAGATGTTATGAGTGTTAGATATATGTGCCCTAGAAGCCAGAATTGGCTGATACTAGGGCAAGGAAAATAGTACAAGGGCAAGAAATAGTACTAGGGCATTGGAAAATAGATTAAGCTTGATGAGAAGGTCTCACAAGTACAACGAGCTAAGGACTAATTGGAACCAAATTAGGTTGAGCCAAAAAGAACACTACCTCCTCCACCTCATAGATCGGAAAGAGTTTTTCATCCCCCTGAAAGATACTTAGGTATTATTTCAGAGAAAGTAGAGAAAATGTTCCTCATAGGTAATGGTGCTCATGGTGATGATCCCAAAATCTACAATGAGGTGATATCAGATATCGACTCTGAGAAATGGCTAGAGGCAATGCAGTCAGAAATTGACTCGATGCACTCGAACCAAGTCTGGACCTTGGTAGATCTACCAGAAGGTATAGTACCTATTGGGTGTAAATGGATCTTCAAAAGAAAGATTGGTGCAGATGAAAATGTGGAGACATTCAAGGCTAGACTAGTGGCAAAAGGTTATAGTCAATGCAAAGGCATTGACTATCAGGATACCTTTTCCCCAGTGGCTATGCTAAAATCTATCCGCACATTGCTTGCCGTTGCAGCCTATTTCGATTATGAAATATGGCAAATAGACATAAAAATGGCATTCTTGAACGGATATCTTGAGGAAGATATCTATATGGAACAGCCGCTAGGTTTCACATCCAGTGATACTGATCATAAGATTTGCAAGCTGCAAAGGTCCATATATGGACTTAAGCAAGCATCTCGGAGCTGGAACACTCGTTTCAATGATGTGATCAAAATATTTGGTTTCATCAAAAATGAAGAGGAACTATGTGTCTTCAAAAAGATCAGTGGGAGCGCTGTTGTCTTCCCCATATTATACATTGATGACATCCTTCTTATTGAAAATGATATTCCCATGATGATAACAGTCAAATTATGGTTGTCCAAGAAATTCTCCACGAAAGACCTAGGTGAAGCATCCTTTATTCTAGGAATTAAGGTTTATAGGGATAGACCGAATAGGATGCTGGGACTTTCATAGAAGATGTACATAGAGAAAGTACTAAAGAGGTTTAGTATGAAAAACTCTAAGAGAAGATTAATACCCTTCAGACATGGTATTCATCTTTCCAAGAAGATGTGCCCTAGCACACCTGAGGAAATAGAATGCATGAGCAAGATCCCTTATGCTTCTGCAATAGGGAGCCTCATGTATGCCATGCTATGTACACGACCTGATATAGCCCATGCTGTGAGTGTCATAAGCAGATATCAGGCAAATCCAGATGAAGAACATTGGACTTCTGTGAAATGTATCCTTAAGTACTTGAGAAGAACTAAGAATATGATGTTGGTCTTTGGTAATAGAGAACTCCAAGTCCAGGGATACACAGATTCGGATTTTATGTCTGATGTAGATGATCGAAAGTCGACATCTGAAAGTCTATTTGTGTGCAATGGTGGTGTTGTTAGCTGAAAGAGTTTCAAGCAAACCATGATAGTAGATTCCACCATGGAAGCAGAATATATCGCTGTATCAGAGGCTGCGAAGGAAGCATTCTAGTACAAGAAGTTTGCTGCAGAAATCAGAGTAATGCCATTAGATGCCATTCCTCTATACTGCAATAATAATGGTGCCATAGCCCTTGCTAAGGAGTCAAGGTCTCACCAAAAATTCAAGCACATTGAGCGGTGATACCACCTCATCCGCGATTACCTCGAGAAGGATTATGTTGAGGTCAAAAGAGTCAACTCCATAGATAATGTAGCAGACCCACTTACAAAGCCGTTGGACTAGCAGAAGATTGAAGCGCACCTTGAGAAGATGGGACTTAGACTTGTAGCCAATTGACTTTAGGATAAGTGAAAGATTGTTAGATATATGTGCCCTAGAAGTTAGAATTGGCTGACACTTGTAATACACTTCTAGGGGCAAAATTATAATTTTGACTAATATCAATAAAATGGGTTATTTTCTATCACATATGTGTATTTAGTGTCTGTGATACATCCTTTGAGTTAATGGTAATGATAATTCATATTTTCAAGAGTTGAAAATTTAAGACATGAATAATCATTATTAACTCATAAAATGCTCCCGACCATAGGATCATCACGAGGATGGTGATTGATCCGAAAAGTTGGTGTACAATCGCTTCTCTTTAGTAGATGAGTCTTGAGTCTATGGTGTGGAGACACCGAAGCGAGAGTACAGGTACTCGTTAGAGAATGAGGGCACTGAGCGTGACCACCTCGAGTAGTCATTAGGGAGTCTACCTTCTCGTCAATGACTGACTCGATGCTGCAGTAGTGTGTCTGGTTCTTTGACCTGAGATGCATCGACAGTTCACCTTGAGGGTGTTATAGTTTGACTACACCATTACTCGATCTCCTAGCCATTTGGAATCCTGAGGTGTATGTTGGCTATAGCATGTTCATTGTAGGAACTGGATAGCATCAAGATGGAATCTATCTACCTCGGTGGTAGAGGAGCAGCCCTATGATGATCATGAGAATCAAGTCCTGAAGCCCATGGCCATGACAGAGTGAAATAATAGAAAGAGTTTCTATTTAAAATTTCACATTGGACTTGAATCGAATGATTATATCATATAACAGAGACTAGGGTTTGACGAGTTCACCTTAACCCTAATCTGATCAGGGCTCAAGATAGAAGAACTTAATCACACAGGTAGCTGCACCAAGAGGTTCGCATTCAGCTCTGATGGGTTGCCACCATATACTGCTAGGTGTCACTGGTGGATTTTGGGAGCAATTAGAATGATTTAGATGATCGATCATTCTAGCTGTTCGAATCAGAAGAGTTTTGATCCATCGAAAGGAGTTTTGATGATGTCGATGATAGAGATCATGACATATCCCATTACCATACAGAACTGAACCTAACTGGGTCACACAAATAAGGGTTTGAATCTGGTGATCATCAATTGAACTGATCCAGTTCAATTGATCTGAATGAGATTCAATTAGGTTCAAGAAAATCGTGCTAGCACTCGATTGAACCTAACGTTCTTCTTTTACTATCATAAATAGTTGTCCTGACTGAGCCAAAGGAGTTTGTGCTCATTTAGAGGCCTTCACTTTGTCTGACTGGAGCTTGTCCAAGTCAGAAAAGGTTGTCTTATTTTGTAAGACATTACCTGCCATTTTTGGTCACCTGCCATTTCTCGTCCTTTGACTTTGGTCAAAAGTTGACCTTTGACTGGTCAAATGTTGACCATTGACACTTTGACTTTTGTCCACATGTCATGCACCTATTGGAGAGCTGGTGGGGGCCTGTCCTCCTACCAGAACCTGGCAAGGAGGAGGGCGCACGCCACCCTTGGCGTGTGCCCAAGCTGGAGGCGCCCAGGAGTCCCTGTTGGACAGGGACTCCATCTCCTTTTTGGATTCCGATTAGAGTTCTCCTAAGAACCAACTTTGACTGGTCTTAGGCACCCTCTAAGGAGGAATCCAGGGGACTCTATTCCCACCAATCAGATTTAGATCTGATTTCATAAAGAGTTGTGATTGGTTGGGAAGAAGAGGAGTTGGATCACAGACAGTCTATAAATAAGACCCTGCGCCCAACTCAAAAGAGAAATCACAATTCTCCATGCCCCAAGGCTGCTTCTCCTCTCCTCCTCCATGCCAAACCCACCTTCTCCCTCTCCTCTCCATGTCCAAAAGAAGTTTTGGACCTTGGTTGGTGCAATCCAGACGAGAGAAAGGACGACTGAAAGCTAGAAGGCTGCACTGCTGCATAGGACAACTGCTGATCTTCAAAAGGAGTTTTGAAGATCCTCCAGATTAGATCCAGATCTAATTTTTGGAGACGTGATAGAGAAGAAGAGGATCTCTAGATCCAGCTCGAGTGGATACCGGTAGAGGCCAGGCACTTGCGTGGCTTGATCCAGAACCTTCCGCTGCTCATAGGATCATCATCGGATAATAGGATTACCCACTTCAAGATAAATTAAATTTGATTTAATTTATCTAATTTTATTTTAATTATTAAAATAATAAAAATTAGATCTAAAATATTCTAGATCTGATCTAGATTAAAGAAATTTTTTTTTGAAATATATCTCTTGATCTGATCAGATCTGAACGAACCTGATCCAGAAAATCAGGATTTTCCTTCAATGAGTCCCATTTAGACAGATTTGAATAGTAAAGGCAATCAGGTTCCTCCATCATAAACAAACGACCCTCTCTAGTCGAGCTTCCCTCAGACAAACTTAAACAGTGAGAGTAGTCGCTTGAGTAATTGAAGAGCTGAGGTTTCGCCCTCCGAGTAGTCTAGCCTGGCTAGCTTGAAAGGCTGGCCACACAACTCTCTATACCTAACAATACAGGCATCTCCCTCACAATGACAGGTATAACAGCTGACAGTTCACCAATCGAAAATCTCATCCCATACAAGAGAAGTCTCTTACTGCATACCACCGCTCCTCTCGGACAAAACTTCTATGCTCTTAATTACTCCACAAACTCAGCTACCCAGGAACTTCTTCTACTATCATCATACTCAATCACACCTTAGTCAAAATTTCATTCAGAACGCTCTTCATCCACACCACCCTGACCAAAAAAATTCAGCCTTTGAGAGAGGCCATCCGCCGTCCACCAAACCAGACACGGGAAGCCTTCTGTCAGACTTCTCAACAGATACAGGTATCCCTTCAGTACCCACAGATCACATTCCAAAAACAAACCTGACTCGAAAACACAACTTAGCCACTCACTCTTGACAATAATAAGGTAAATAAACAGGTCAAAGACATGACAGAACTCTCTCCGCAGAACATCTCTCAACCCTCTGCACCAACAACCGAATAGATACAACTAGTCGGCAGCTCTTCACCGTCAAAGTAGACCACAACAACCATCGCCCAGCACCCGCACCACAAGCGACCAAGAGCTACCGGACTGGTCCTAAGTCACAAAACCCACAACACAGATTGACAACCACTCGGATGATAAATGACTTAGCCAGCACCAATTAACTCAATAAAACCCAAATAACAAGCCCCAATGCCCACCTCATACAATGGGATCCCTATGGCTCCATCACCATCAGTTAAAAAGCAAGGCGATTACCTGGGCACACTCACCAACACAATATATAAAACCTCTCATACGGATCATGCTAATTCCCCGATATCTAACAACTCGACATCTATACCCAAAAACAATCTGCATAAAAACCCACTACCCTCGACGAATACTCTGATGTTACGCCATGAACCACACGTGCAGCTAGAAAGACGAAACTGAATTATGATCACGAGAGGATCATAACTAAAGCACACCCTGAATCCTGACCGACTCACACGACCCGCAACAAGAAGACATATTTACAGCCAACCCAGTACCACTAAAGGCAACATATCTAATGGTTCACGTTTCAGCAACCTCCACACACCATCTCCCCAACCACACAACCACAACGCCACGCTCAAACTAAGCACTTCCCCAACCAACCACCGTGCATCAATCAATAGAAACTTCAAAAATTAGCTAGAACCACGCTAACTAGAGAACAATCGATGACTAAACAGAATCATCAATGTATGGATGCAAAGTAAAGCTATCCTCACCTCCCATACACACGCAATCTAGAAAACACCACTCAAAAAATATGAGCTCAATTGTCTTACACAGACCACCACACTCAATGTGTTTTAAAAGATACGATTTCACATTGTACTAATGTCTTTTATGATGAACATAACACAATCTAATTGGACTATTTGCGCCCATGATCGGTCAATTATTTTATTAGATACCACAAAAAACGACAATCACTCCTCATACCACCCATTAAACCTCAAATATAATACAAAAGAAATCTCCAGACTAGTATAATGCAAGACTTAATATCCACCAACCACCAAAAAGCAATATAAACTCCTCTCACAAAGCACCCACCCTTAGATATACCCATCCAACAACTGGTTCGATGAGCTAAATATGGTGCACCGACATACGCAATATAAAAGAATACTCAACAAATTGACGCACAACAGGAAAGGCACCCCCAATCCCACAACCACCCACCCCAAAGCCACCACACATCCCAACGATGACAACTAAGAACCAGAACCATAAAGTTCCCATTTGGAGTCGAGGCTACCCTCCAACAGACCCCTCGACAACCCCCCACAAACTAGGAACTCCTCCAGAACGATTCAAGCAGTTCCAAGCGTACACTCATCACCGTAAACATAAAAATGAAGTGCTCAAAGTAAGAATTCTGCAGAGTTTGGAAGGTAGCCCACAAAAGAGCTCTAGAGAAAATATATCTGAAGGATTCCCTTTTATAGATGGAGACTATTAGACAGCAAGCAAATTGATAGTGAACGTCGTAAATCCACTCACCAGATATGCCGCGCATCCCGAACGAGAAAGAAATGAAGCCTCACGCTAGAGACCCAGCCAACAACACCACCAAGAATCTGTTACCATAAACTAATGGCCATTCCGATTGCAAGAAATGTTAAATAATAGATAGAACTCTCCGGACGGACAAAGAAGCCTCTGGAGATATCACGACGTAAGACAATAATCTAAAAACACTAACCACTCACAAATTTCACCAACACGCAGAAAAGGCTATAAACAAACATACAATAACACAGAGATATGCAGACCACTCCGACGACACCGCCGCACTCACTCTGGGGCGAAGAATAGATAAGCTAACAGCTAAACGAAGACATCACTCAAAGAAATTCACATTCGAAGAAAGACCATTCGCACAACGCAGCATTAGAACGACTACGCTAAACAGAACAAATACCAAAGCCAATCTCAGAAGGGACAATTCTGGACACGGTTCCCCTAGACAAAGGAAGCCTTCGAGAACTCCGAGAATCAGACACCACAAATCTCCGAAAGGAACGGTCTCCGGTCCATACAGAGAGAACTCAACCAACAACACGGAATTGGAACGACAAAAACAAACTCTACAAAGGCACCGCCCCTCACTCTCTAACGCATGAATTCAGAGCTAGCGCAATACAAGCACAGAATACAGATACAGAAACAAACGTTCACAACACAGGAAGACCTGAAGACTGCCAAAGGCGACATCCCAGAACATCACTATATCACGAAAATTAGAAGAAGAATTACAACTTCAGAAGGACACATCCACCACAAACCAACAAATATAGAAAGGAACGAAACACAATACCTACACTACACAAGTTCAAGAATCCCCACTGGCAACACCGAAACCAACAACATTTGGACAGGGCAGCATATACAACCTATAAGAGACGAATTCACCGAAATATAAGAGAGAGAAATTCCACACAGAACTTATAACATAAAACTGGAACACTAACGCAATAACCACCACGACACGATAAGAAATTAGAAACGAGCAAGCTCACTATATAAGCTGGAAGAAGCACCCACAACCACACCTCCATGACACGACAATCCTGGAGGAGACACCGCCTTCCACCGCGACCCCTCCGAAACCCCCCTCGGAATACCCACTCGATGCTGGAGCAGAAAGCGTCCTTCGCACCTCTCGGAGCCTCATTGACAACCGACTCACGAAAAGTCCCTCAGCAATCTCGAGCCACGCCACATACATCGACACGCTACGCGCACAGAGCTGTATGAACCAAAAGAGCAGTGCTACCCACCACAAGCACACAGAGTATCGACAGAGGCACCCAGCAACCCATACGAGAAACACAAAGACTAATGATCATAGATACAAGACATACCTCCAATGCAATTACCACGAACCTACACAATAACCGAAACTAGCTCACCCAGTCAAATCAAGACCTTAGACCTACACGATCCGGAGCCCGAGCCGTAAATCAACCCACAAACAAAATCCTCCACCAACTGCAAAGCGTATCGAAAACAATACGCACGAGAAGAGCTACAAAAACAGACCACCAGCCCCATATCGCACACTAGTCATCCAAAATATTCTCAGACTCCGCCCCGCTACCTACTATAAGACAATCTGCAAGTTAGGGCAAAAGCAAAGCGTACTTAGCCTCTGCGTAAGAACAAACTTGGAAGCAGATATAATACTATGCATGCTGTCAGACAATTACGCATTCGAGAGACGCGCGAACACAACACTACTTCACTCCACAAATCCAGACAAGAGAGCATCGAGAGTCACAGTTGAAAGCCTTCGACACGAAGATCCTACATAATCTTCCCAGGCACAGAAAGAGACTGCACGTGCACACGTCAACTCCAGACAGCACAGATCTGAATACTCTCCCCTAGCCAGCGCGCCGAAAGCGCACTGAACACGCAACATGCCCCAGTGCACCCAAACTCACCGAGAATGAAGTCAAACCTCACGGCCGAGGACAAACTAATATCTAACAGCGCCACACAACGCCTCACTCTTAACGATAAACAAGCTCGGCAGCAGACCTACTCATATCATGCACCCACAAACCACGGTCAAGAACCCAAGCTACGACCCATAGACAGATTAGAACATCGCCACACAATCTCTACACCTCTCACAGCACAAGACCTAAATACCGAATCTGCAGCCCCTTCAAGGACACAAACAAACCATACAGGAGAACTCAGAACAACCTGTACCATCCCCAAGCACATAACCACTAACAATACAGTTAAAATGATTAGCACAAACCCACAGAAACTAGCACAAAAAAGGCACAATATATTAAGGCAGTACGTCTTCTGTACACTTCTCTCTCGAATTTTGAACAGAAAAGTGGTACGGCACTCTCGGGCCAAACCCAGCAAGTAAAAAACCAAACTACCACACTCTAGCCAACAATTCGAACCAATAAATAGCACCAATAGAAACACGCACTTAGACAACATCCAATGCAAACCTGATACAATCACCAGCGAAACGCAGCTCTTTACAAGATCACCAAGACAACTATACATACTCCCCCACAACAACCAATGGCTAAGAACCCCACTATCCATATACACGCCACAAATACCGACACCGCACAACACGACAACAAGGACCCGCACATCAAACTCCCCCGAACAAAACATAGACCCACCTCCGAATCCACACAGCTCGAACCACTCACCTACTACACAAATCCTCCACCCACCCAAACCAGACACCACGGCAAACTCTACCTCTCTCAAACTCCATCAACACACAAAACCACTCCAACCCTTCACACAAAACGCTCCATCAAAACTATAACACCACGCCTCCACACCCGGGAACACCTATCAGGCATCAAAACTTCTTCGGATCTCTCCCCTCCTTCAGCTCACAACACACCTCACCATCTAGACACTCATTCCAACTCTTTCATTCTAGCTAAAATATCTCACACACACACAAACCTCACAACTCCCATAATCCCACAATTTAACTCCTTAGCCTCCTCAACTCATATCACAAAGGGAGAACTCCACAAACACTCTAAATCTTATCACTCACTTACAGTCGCACTCTCCTCAAATACGCTGGAAGAGACCCACAAAACAATTCGATCTCCACCTCAACTCTATCGTCCTTCAGAACCGGATATCCATCAGCCCAAAGAAATCTCTCAATTCAGTCACAGCTCACTAGAGACCAACACTCACTTCGCCTACCACTACCTGCAATCTAACCAGAGCTAGCAACACAACCAACCCCAAATCACCGGAGCCCAGCCCCGCACCAGCACACTCCTCTACCTCCGAACCACATCACATACATCTCAAATACCAGCAACGTCGTCACGCTAGAGCGATTACTTGTAACATTCCAACACTCAACAAATTCCAAATCTTAGCGCCACTGAATCTCCCATCGATCAGCCACCTCAATAATATACATTTAAAGAAAAGTCCACCAACTCCTCTAAATATGCCACGTATGATCAAGATCCAACACCCAAACACACACCGCCTGACTCTCCATACAAACCAAAATAGACTGCCATCCCGACCCCAAACCAATTACACCCAAATCTAACAACACATGCACAACAAACGCCCACATCATGGAAGCGGACACCTCTCTCCAGTAACAAACTCTACGTGGACTAGAGCAGCCGGCACACAAGGCCAGAACCAACCAAATACCTCACTCGGAAGCACAAAACCCAATGCGGTACTAGACCAGACCACACGAATCAAATCCCACAACATACACACTCGTACTCAACTAACGCGATCATCACACTATAAAAAAGCGCACAAATCTCACCGATACGACATAACCCTGTCTATAAAGACCACAACTCCAACTCACTCCAATTTACCACAAAAAATCCTCCGACAAATTCTTCACGTCCATCACTCTTAAACTAACAAGCGACGAGCTGACAAAACCAAATCTGACTCATCGCCACAGCATTCTACGCACGAAGCAACCACAACCACACAACTTCAGGACATATGAGATCTGTGAATAATGGAACCACGTCAAGAGGACGGCACAACCAGACCCGTTCATTCTCATCAATTCCTCCAGCCTACTCAATACGACGCTCACACAGATACACCAGATTTCATCCACCCAGACACACACAACAAAAAGAATACACATAACTGTCCTCACATCACCAACAAAAACTAGCCACACACCTACACCTCTCAATGCTCGCTCAAGATGCCCATATCCTCTAGGACCCATACTATAAGCCCACTACGGGACCCACCCCCGACTACCTATCAAAGAAGACATCCACCCAACACCGAAAGCACATTCACCAACATTACAAGCTCTAGCTCAAAGACGCACCACCCCAATCACATGACACATCGACAATACATGACAACCTCCAAAATTCGAAACAATACCCAATAAAACTCATGCGTCACCCTCGCAACACCAACCCACAAAACCTATACTTCCGACATCAAAACACACTAAATAAATAAAACACCCAAAACAACACAACACCACACAGAAAACCAACGACAACAACATACAATCAACAACAAACACGACACACCCCAACCTTCATTCACCAAACTTGACAAAACGCGACCAACTAGACCCGATGCCATATTCTAACTGCGCTCATGACCATATATTGAACACTATCCTCATAGGAACTATGAGCATATGTGTACGAGGTACTCTCTCAACACTATTCTATCATCAATAATAACTGAAATAGACTTAATACTAGGCAATAAGAATCACGTTCATCTCATCTAACATGAAGACATAATGCATTAATAACTCGAACAAATATCACACATAGATAATCATACCAACTGACCCGAAGATAAGACACCACAACATAACCACACCATCCGCGACACAAAGCGAGGCGCTACTCTAAAAACAACACTCCCTTCACGCTACCTACAGCAGTGCAAGCCCACCAACAACCAACGTGCGACCACAAGATAACCAGTATATCAACACAGTCCAGAACGTCTATATCTGACGAACCGACCTACCTCAGGCGCGACTAATACAATCTGTTATATGGGCAACCCCACAACCTGAAATATCACAACAACCGAACTCTAAGCCATAAACAATAAACGATACCCACACCGATAGTACCTAAACAAAGAGAAATCAAGCATACCCTCCAAGCCTTGCGACATATGGTCCAACAACCACTAATCAACGCACTTCCGCAAGACATCATAATCCTAACATTATAAAACTTGCCTACGGGAGTATAGGCCAACTACAGAAAAATGCGAACTAACCCATACTTTTACTCTTTGAATGACACCTCATTTCTGACGCCAAATCACCTCCTGATTAGCAAAAAACTTCCCTAAAAGACCACTGCATTCCCATAAAACCACCACCCACAACTAATCAACCTCTCCCCTCACTCCTCATAGAGTTAGAGAGAAGAACGCGACAACTTATGATCAAAGAAATACTTCTGCAACCAAACAAAACATAAGAACCTCAAAGGTCTCGATAAACAAATGTATTATAGCTCTTCTAAAATAAGACACTCAACCCAAATGGCAGAGAACTCCAAGGGACGATACCATACTTTCTCATCCTCTCCTGCGAAAGAGCACGACAAACACGTCCAGTCTCTCACTCCAATTGAGCACAATCATACTTGAACAACAAACAAGCACGTTCTCTCTAATGGACAGCAGCAACACAAACAAGCTATCTCATAGACACTGAGATGACTAGCAGCATAAGATAAAGTATCGAAAAACAACGACTCAAAAACGAACGCGAAAACACACTATCTGTACACCGAGTAAACACAACCAAGAAGCCCACTCGGACAGTAATCAGACATAAAATGAAACCAGCACGCCGCTCAACAACATATTACCAAGACCACGGATTCCATTAGAGCAAGAATCCACACAGTAAGGACCCACACGCCGAACCCGAAGCACCATCCGCATAAAACCAGAAGAAATAACACACAGCAATTTTTTGGTCCGAAATAGAGTGAGCCCAAATAAGATATCGCAACCAAGATACACGCCCCTGGATCCTACGAACACTCATCTACCACATGACAGACATGCCACTGATAGACCTTGAATCACCAGACCGCAAAGTAGCAGGCTTAGACAGCTAATGAAGTACAAGTAAAATGCAACCTTCCAAATGAGAAGGTCACAACAGTATAATGAGATCGACATGCTCACATCCAACCTGTAACAGCGGAACTAAAATTCAACTCACCTCTAGGCGCTAGATTAAAAATTGTTAAACCAGAAAACCAACTCAAGGAAATCATAGAAAAGATGCCGACACAGAAATAAACACACCGAGCACGAAGCCACAGCACCCGTAACACTTGCAAGCAGAACCACATAGCCAAGTCCAATACCAGAACTATCACCTCACTCGATCACCAAACAAATAGTCACACGCATAGACATTTCCACCTCTCACTAAGCAACAACTCAAGCACATATACAATCGACCCCATAATGAATAGTCCCCGCCCAGATCACCCCAAAGCCACTAATCACTCAAACCAGCACCACATAAGTGCGAAGGAAATCATAAAAACAAAACAAAAACGTAATCCGAGTACAGACAGACATCTTCACTTAATTGAACCAGAAGCACTGGCATGACAGACGAATGCTAATCCATGGAACTCCCACCACAGTCAAACGGAGCAGACCCACTCACAACCAGGCAAGTCAGCAGTATTGACGACAAAAGCCGTAAGCACAAATCAACACAAATAATAAACGACACTTGACAGCAACACGCTCCCCGAATATAGACACAATAGCTCCATATCACATCCACCACGACAAAAAAGATCGCAAGTCAGCACGGTACTAACATATACCATCAGAAATAAATAAGACACCTCCCCACAGATACCTGTATAAAATGAACGCGCTGACCATAAATAGCAATACGCATCAAAATACTAAGAACACTCTCTCTACTCGCACACTATAGATACCACATGAGTACAATGCACTCATTCTACTACTTAATACAGGCCCTGCCACCCAAACGCCCTATCAACGAGAACACCATAACAAAAAAGGTCTAATCGAATCGATCACATACCATCAATATCCTTCTCCCAATGCAAAGATACCTTAGAACGAAGACACAATAAACACACTACATACCTCAACATAAGAAACAAAAATCTGACTAAGAGATAGAGTCATTACAAAAGATTACTTGACATGTCCATAACCTCCACCCTCAACAGTTTCACAAACCTCAGCTTTATACAATGCCAAACGGTGTTTATAACATTGGCAAAATCCAACAAAAGCTGAACAAATCGACCCACCTCTACAACTCACACCTACGCCCATGACATTCTTCTCCCCACGCACACATTCGTCGACCAACTCCAACGAGAGAGACCATAAATAAAACAATATGCTAACAAAATAAAAGCTGATTTGATAGTGGTTCATATATTGTAAAAGTGATAATGTATAGAACGCAGACCCTCCGAACATCAACCATCAAAAGCACAGGCTAGGAGATAAGTGAAGCAGGAATCACCTCCAGAATAATAAGTCAGCAATCCGCATGAGAATTACTAGAAGGTTGTGAAGATAATCCTGAAATATTTGAGAAATACTAAGGACCAGTGGCTCATCTATAGAGATACTGATCTGAAACTTATGGAATATACTGATTTCAATTTTTAGTAAGATCATGATGATAGTAAGAGTGTATCAGGTTATGTATTTATCCTAAACAGTAGAGCGATCTACTAGAAGAGTTTCAAGCAGTACACTATGATTGATTCTGTGTGCGAGGTGAAGTATGTCGTGGTATCCGATGTTGTGAAAAAAGCTATGTGGCTACAGAAGTTCATTGGCGAGCTTGGAGTGGCACCCTTCTTGGATGGTCCAATTCTGCTATACTGTGACAGCACTGGAGTCATAGCTTAAGCAAAGAAGTCGAAGGCACATCAGTGCACTAAGAATATTCTGCGATGCTATCACCTTGTACGAGAGATCATGGAATGAGGTGACATCGAGCTTCAGAAGATCGATGAAAAGAAGAACATGGCCGACCCATTTATTAAAGCTCTCAAAATCAAAGAGTTTGATAATCACAAATGAAAGATAGGTATTCGATACTATTCTAAGTGGCTTTATTCTAAGTGGAAGTTGTTGAAAAATTTATTCTAAAATAAATCATCTAGGTTGTAGATGGTTGAGCTAAATATAATTTATACTTAAATTTTAATTGAATAAAATTATTATTCTGATAATTTCATCATTTTGTGCATCTTCCTGTAATGAACTCTTTGTGATGAAGTTCTTAAGACTATTTAGACTTGACAAAGGAGGATTTGTCGTTTAATCCTTAAACTGATCACGATCAAATGATTTGTTGTTACTTAGGATGATAACATTAATCAAGAGTAGTTCGTTGTGTTCCATTAGTATTGGTTGTCCTCTTAACTAAGAAGCATGGTGATGCTGTTATGGCATGCAGATGAAATGTAGGGATATATTTCACCGATCGTGACCCAACTATGGAGCTCTCTTTTGCCAAGATTGCTCATGAAGAATATGGGTATATGTGTCCCTTAGACATGAGATCATCATGGTGACTTGTAAGCAACTCACTGTACTTCGATACTAGACTATCTAAATTTTTAATTCAGTGATGCAAGGCTACTGGATGCAGTCAAGTAATTGGCTTATCGGTGTGTGAGTCAAGATTGGATTGACCCCTCCAAGTATTAGAGCAAGTACATTGCTATATTTTAATTTAGCAAATCCTCGATCGAGATAGTCCATATGATGGATGTTGAATTTTGAAATATAATGTGGATGAATTTTTAGGGTTGGCAGTTAACCTTAGATCATCCTATGAGCATTGTGGTCAAGAGAATGAATTATACGGTAATCATATACCATAGGTTCATCGATGTTGCGTTGTGATTTTTGATCTATCCGAACATCGGATATCATTGCTAGATGGTCACATCGATTGGTATAGAAAATTAGTTTCTATGCTATCGGCTTAGGATTCGAATATATGGGGTCACATACAATAGGAGTTCCTACCTGATCTAATGATTGTTCAAAGGATTCCACTAGATTGGGACTCAGTTATTATTGAAGAATTAATTAGTTATTAGATTATTGATTAGCTTAATTTGATTGAGCAATGAGAAATTGATCAAGTCTAATTGAATTTGATTCAATTAGGTTTGACTTCATCAGATCATGTGATGATCTAATTGCTTAGCGAGATGGATCCTAATTTGATCAGGGGTTGGACTCGATTAATTTCTAATTTGATTAGAAATTAATTAAGTTGGGTTAAGCTTGATCTGATTGGATTTATCCTGGTCAAGACTAATTGATTTGGTTGAAACCAATTTGGATCAATTCAAAGTAAGTTTGAATTTAAATATCCTTTGCCCTGCGTATTGACCTTTTGACTCTTGTATTTTCTCCATGCACATTAGGAATGTGCGTGGGATTTTCCATGCCAGAAAGTTTGTACACCTCTTCTCTTTTCCCTCTTTGACCTGATCCAAGTATTGGATGAAGGGAAATCCTGATTTCCCGGTCCAGGTTCGTCCAGATCTGATCAGATCAAGAGATATATTTCAAAAATTTTCTCTTGATCTCAATCAGATCTTGATAAGTTTTAGATCTGATTATTATTATTTAATAAATAAAATAAAATAAGATAAATTAAATCAAATTAAATTTACCTGATTTGGGTAATCCTATTACCCTGTAGATGATCCTGATTGCAGCGAAAGGTTCTGGATCTTAGCCACACAAGCGCCTGGCCTCTACCGATATCCACTCGGGTTGGATCTGGAGATCCTCTTCTTCTCTATCACACCTCCAAAAATCAGATCTGGATCTGATCTGGAGGATCTTCAAAACTCTTTTGAAGATCTGCAGTCGTCCTTTTGCAGCAGCGCAGCCTTCTTGCTTTTGATCGCCTTTCCTTGATCTGAATCGCACCAAACTAAGTCCAAAACACCTTTTGGACGTGGAGAGCAAGAGGAGAAGAGACTATGGCATGGAGAAGGAGGGGAGAGGCAGCCTTGGGGCGTGGGTCTAATTAGCATTAGAATTAGGGTTGGGCGCAGGGTCTTATTTATAGACCTCTTGTGATCCAACTCCTCTTCCTCTCAACCAATCACAACCCTTTGTGAAATCAGATCTAAATCTGATTGGTTGGAATAGAGACCCCTGGATTCCTCCTTAGAGGGCGCCTAAGACCAGTCAAACTGGATTCTTAGTAGAACTCTGATTGGAATCCAAAAGGGAGGTGGAGTCCTTGTCCAACAAGGACTCCTAGGCGCCTCCTACTTGGGCTCACGCCACCCTTGGCGTGCGCCCTTCTCCTTGCCAGGTTCTGGCAGGGGGACAGGCCCCCACCAGCTCTCCAATAGGTGCATGACATGTGGTCAAAAGTCAAAGGTGTCAATGGTCAACATTTGACCAGTCAAAGGTAGACTTTTGACCAAAGTCAAAGAACAAGAAATGGCAGGTGACCAAAAATGGCAGGTAATGTCTTACAAATAAGACAACCTTATTCTGACTTGGACAACCTCCAGTCAGACCATATGAAGGCCTCTGATTGAGCACAAACTCCTTTGGCTCAGTCAGGACAACTTATTTATGATAGTAAAAGAAGAACGTTAGGTTCAATCGAGTGCTAGCACGATTTTCTTGAACCTAATTGAATCTCATTCAGATCAATTGAACTAGATCAGTTCAATTGATGATCACCAGATTCAAACCCTTGTTTGTGTGACCCAGTTAGGTTCAGTTCTGTATGGTAATGGGATATGTCATGATCTCTATCATCGACATCATCGAAACTCCTTTCGATGGATCAGAACTCTTCTGATTCGAACAGCTAGAATGATCGATCATCTAAATCATTCTAATTGCTCCCAAAATCCACCAGTGACACCTAGCAGTATATGGTGGCAACCCATCAGAGCTGAATGCGAACCTCTTGGTGCAGCTACCTGTGTGATTAAGTTCTTCTATCTTGAGCCCCGATCAGATTAGGGTTAAGGTGAACTCGTCAAACCCTAGTCTCTGTCATATGATGTAATCATTCGATTCGAGTCCAATGTGAAAATCTAAATAGAAACTCTTTCTATTATTTCACTCTGCCATGGCCATGGGCTTCTGGACTTGATTCTCATGATCATCATAGGGCTGCTCCTCTACCACCGAGGTAGATAGATTCCCATCTTGATGCAATCCAGTTCCTACAATGAACATGCTATAGCCAACATACACCTCAGGGTTCCATATGGCTAGGAGACCGAGTAATGGTGTAGTCAAACTATAACACCCTCAAGGTGAACTGCCGATGCATCTCAGGTCAAAGAACCAGACACACTACTGCAGCATCGAGTCAGTCATTGACGAGAAGGTAGACTTCCTAATGACTACTCGAGGTGGTCACGCTCAGTGCCCTCGTTCTCTAACGAGTACCTGTACTCTCGCTCCGGTGTCTCCACACCGTAGACTCAAGACTCATCTACTAAAGAGAAGCGATTCGTACACCAACCTTCCGGATCAATCACCATCCTCGTGATGATCCTATGGTCGGGAGCATGTTTATGAGTTAATAATGATTATTCATGTCTTAAATTTTCAACTCTTGAAAATATGAATTATCATTACCATTAACTCAAAGGATGTATCACAGACACTAAATACACATATGTGATAGAAAATAACCCATTTTATTGATTATAGTCAAAATTATAATTTTGCCCCTAGAAGTGTATTACAAGTGTCAGCCAATTCTGGCTTCTAGGGCACATATATCTAACAATCTCCCACTTGTCCTAAAGCCAATTGGCTACAAGTCTAAGTCCCATCTTCTCAAGGTGGGCTTCGATCTTCTGCTGGCCCAACGGCTTTGTAAGTGGGTCTGCCACATTATCTGTGGAGTTGACTCTCTTGACCTCAACGTAACCTTTCTCAAGGTAATCGCGGATGAGGATGGATATCGCCGCTCAATGTGCTTGGACTTCTGGTGAGACCTCGGCTCCTTAGCAAGGGCTATGGCGCCATTGTTGTCGCAGTAAAGAGGAATGGCATCTGATGGCATTACTCCAATTTCTGCAGCAAACTTCTTGTACCAGAATGCTTCCTTTGCAGCCTCTGATGCAGCGATATATTCTGCTTCCATGGTGGAATCTGCTATCACAGTTTGCTTGGAACTCTTCCAGCTGACAGCTCCACCATTGCACACAAACAGACTTCCAGATGTCGACTTTCGATCATCTATATCGGACATGAAAGTCCGAGTCTGTGTATCCCTGGAACTTGGAGTTCTCCATTACCAAAGACCAACATCATATCCTTAGTTCTTCTCAAGTACTTAAGGATACATTTCACAGAAGTCCAGTGTTCTTCACCTGGATTTGACTGATATCTGCTTGTGACACTCACAGCATGGGCTATATCAGGTCGTGTACATAGCATGGCATACATGAGGCTCCCTATTGCAGAAGCATAAGGGATCTTGCTCATGCGTTCTATTTCCTCAGGTGTGCTAGGGCACATCTTCTTGGAAAGATGAATACCATGTCTGAAGGGTATTAATCCCCTCTTAGAGTTTTCCATACTAAACCTCTTTAGTACTTCCTCTATGTACATCTTCTGTGAAAGTCCTAGCATCCTATTCGGTCTATCCCTATAGACCTTAATTCCTAGAATAAAGGATGCTTCACCTAGGTCTTTCATGGAGAATTCCTTGGACAACCACATTTTGACTGATGTCAACATGGGAATATCATTCCCAATAAGGAGGATGTCATCCACGTACAATACGAGGAAGACAACAGCGCTCCCACTGACCTTTTTGAAAGACACATGGTTTCCTCTTCATTTTTGATGAAACCAAACTTTTTGATCACATCATTGAAACGAGTGTTCCAGCTCCGAGATGCTTGCTTAAGTCCATATATGGACCTTTGCAGCTTGCAAACCTTGTGATCAGTATCACTGGATGTGAAACCTAGCGGCTGTTCCATATAGATATCTTCCTCAAGATATCCATTTAAGGAATGCCGTTTTCACGTCCATTTGCCATATTTCATAATCGAAATAGGCTGCAACAGCAAGCAATGTGCGGATGGATTTTAGCATAGCCTACTGGGGAAAAGGTATCCTGATAGTCAATGCCTTCGCGTTGACTATAACCTTTTGCCACTAGTCTAGCCTTGAATGTCTCCACATTCCCATCTGCACCAATCTTTCTCTTGAAGATCCATTTACACCCAATAGGTACTATACCTTCTGGTGGATCTACCAAGGTCCAGACTTGGTTTGAGTGCATCGAGTCAATTTCTGACTTCATTGCCTCTAGCCATTTCTCGGAGTCGATATCTGATATCGCCTCGTTGTAGGTTTTGGGATCATCACCATGAGCACCATTACCTATGAGGAACATTTCCTCTACTTTCCTCTGAAATAATACCTAAGTATCTTTCAGGGGGACGGGAAACTCTTTCCGATCTACGAGGTGGAGGAGGTAGTGTTCTTATTGGCTCAACCTGATTTGGTTCCAACTTGGTCCTTAGCTCGTTCTGCTTGTGAGACTTTCTCATCAAGCTTAATCTGCTTTCCAATGCCGCTATCTTGAATAAACTATTTTTCAAGAAAGATGGCATGTCGACTCACAATCACATTGTGGTCTTCTGGAATGTAGAAATAGTATCCTAATGACTCTTTAGGATATCCTATGAATCGAGCTCTAAAGGACCTAAACTCTAACTTGTCCGCTTGTTGTCTTTTGACATGAGCCGGACAACCCCAAATTCTGAGATGACTCAGACTTGGTTTCTTACCGTGCCATATCTCATACGGTGTGGTAGGAACGGTTTTAGAGGGAACCCTATTCAGTAAATAGATTGAAGTTAATAATGAATGTCCCCAAAGAAAATCAGGGAGGTCTGTGAAGCTCATCATGGATCGAACCATATCCAATAGAGTCCGATTTCTCCGTTCTGAAACCCCGTTGAGTTGAGGTGTTCCTGGTGGAGTCCATTGAGAGACTATGCCATTTTCCTTAAGATAGTCTAGGAATTCCCGGCTAAGGTATTCACCTCCTCGATCTGATCGAAGAACCTTAATGGGTTTTCCAGTTTGTTTTTCTACTTCATGTCTGAATTCTTTGAACTTTTCAAAAGGCTTCAGACTTGTGTCTCATAAGATACACATACCCATACCTAGACAGATCATCGGTAAAGGTAATGAAGTAGACAAAATTGCCTCTAGCCGGCACATCGAATGGGCCGCACACATCAGTATGTACTAGGGCAAGGAGATCTGTGGCCCTCTCCCCATGTCCAACAAAAGGGAGTTTAGTCATTTTGCCTTGAAGACAAGATTCACAAGTTGGATATGACTCAAAAGTCAATGGACTCAATAGCCCATTTTTCTCCAATTTGTTAATCCTATCTTCTGCTATATGACCTAATCTCAGGTGCCATAGATATCTGTCGTTTGGACTATCCCTAGGTCGTTTGGCATTCACGTTTTGCTCGATAGTTAAAACAGGTACATCAATATGCAACTGATAAAGACCATTAACAAGGAAACCATTTGCAATTTTATTTCTTTCATAAAGAATGTTACAATGGTCCTTAAAGAAGGTGATCACATAACCTTCTTGTGCTAAGCATGAAACAGAAATCAAATTCCTGCTAGCTGCAGGCACATAATAACAGTCTTTTAAAACTAAGTCTAAACCAGATGGTAATCGCAGAGGGTATGTTCCCACGGCTACTGCAGCAACTCTTGCTCCATTACCGATGCGTAGGATCATGTCTCCATCCCTCAGCCTCCTGCTATCCTCAAGACCCTGCATAGAAGTGCACAGATGAGCACTAGAACCAGAGTCAAGCACCCAACTGGATGCAGAAGAAACCGTAAGGTTAGACTCAATAACGAGCATACCTCCAGAAGGACCTTCCTTCTTGTTCTTCAGGGTGGCCAGGTAAGTAGGGCAGTTCCGCTTCCAATGGCCGTCGCTGTTGCAATGGAAACACTTTCCTTTGCCATCGACCTTCTTCTTCGGTTCTGCCTTCTTCTTCTTTGATCCTTCTACCTTTTGCTTTTTCACAGACTTCTTTTTCTTTCCATAAGACTTTCTTTTGGAAGAAGTCCGTTCCATAGCAAGAACTGAGCCTTTAGAACCTTTCATAGAAAGCTCAGCGGTAACCAGCATATTCATCAACTCGGCCAAGGAATTTTGAAGTTTATGCATGTGGTAATTCATGATGAATTGCCCATATGCATCAGTCAAGGATTGCAGAATAATATCGTTCTGCAAGTCCAAGTCCAACTTCACACCGAGCTTCTCAAGCTCTTCCATGTCCTTGATCATTGTCAGACAGTGATCTTGGACTGACTGCCCATCACGCATCTTAGCCTTAAAAAGTCATTTTCGTGACTTGATATTTGGCTGCGCGACTCTGTTCACCAAACATCTCCTGCAGGTGAGCCAACATTTGGCGAGCAGTCCCGATATCTTCATGTTGGCGCTGGAGCTCATCAGACATCGAGCCCAACATGTAGTATCTGGCCTTATTGTCTTCGTCAATCCATTTTTCCAGAGACGCTCTCTGTTCAGTGGATGGACGAGCTGGTAAGGTGGGAGGGTCCTGGTCCAAAACATGTGTTAACTTCTCTGAACCCAAAACAATTTTGTAGTTCCTGAGCCAATCTTTATAATTGGGTCCAGTCAGTCTATGTGTGTCTAGGATACGTGCCAGTGGGTTGGACGCAGACATTTTCCTGTAGAGAGTCAAAGATTCTAGTTAGATACTGTAATTTTGACTTGACCAATTTGTTTAGGGATTTTATTTTTAAACAAATTAGCTCCCACTATTTTCTCGGATCCCTACACTCCCTCTGTAGAGATGCGAAAATCTCCGCGATTGATGATTTCTAGTGGGTGGTGCGGTCTCACCAACTGACTCATCACCTCACCTAACAGTTATTGGTGATGGGTTAGCCAATGAGTGAACAACTCTTGTTCAATGATTCTCTAATCATGGTGCACCCAAACTTGGTCTCTAATTCATGAATCTCACCGTATCCGGAATATTGATCCACTCCTTAGTTAAGTCAGACCCACCATTTGCATAGACTGGGTTCCTAATTGGGTCTCTCACCGTATCCGGAAATATTGAGCCCAACTCATCCTCCAGCCCATAGCATCCAATGCCTAATAGACATGGTTGCGTCTTCCCGGTGCAACTGAGCCACTGTATCCAGCCGAGAACAATCAACCCCGGGAAGGGCCCGCACGTCTACAATGGTGGAAGACCTCGGACTTAATCTTTTCTTAGGGAGAATTGATTCAGGTCTCATTAAACTAGACTTGGCTTAGTCATAACAATTATGACTAACCTAGTGGCATGGGTCAGCTCGGATTATTGACCACCTCAGATCAGAACTGTGTCAACAGATATGGCCAGGTAAGTGAGACCGGTGGAAGGAATATGCCGTTAACTCGCACAAGAACGCATTCAGGTCGAGTAGCTTCCAATTAAAAACCAGTCGGTCGTCTGTGCCAAACTTACCTTAGACACCAAATTGTTGAGTCAGAACCAATTGGGTTAGCCTACAATCCAGACTCTAACCTCTGAGCCTAATTAGGTCTTGCTTGATCGTGACTCGATCTTGACCCAGACTTAATCCTATTAGGCTGGTCAATTTAAGCATTGTTGATCCCATCTAACCAACTCTTGATTCGGTTTGATCAACCGCTTAGACCTAATTGAGCTACCCAAGCCCGAACCCAGTATTATGAATATGTCTTAGATCTGAAATTCTCAATTTTAGACCTAATTAATATTCCATAAACTTAATTCTTAATTAAGTTGGGTTCATAAACAAAATATGCACAATAAATCCTAGGGTTTCAGGATCTAGGGTTTTGCAGAAAGTAAGTTTTGGGTTTCTGATTAAGGACGAACACGCAGCACCCCTACACGTCATAAGAACACCCCATCGAATGGGAAGAGAGGGCCTTTAAACCCTTCTTCGTTCTTATGACCGGACGGCCAAGAGGAACGCCTTAATCAGGAACATGTAAATCTACAAAACAGTTATAGATCTATATCATATATCTCATATACAAATTTAGATCTAATCAAGGCATATTTTGCATACATCTCATGTATCAAATCATGCATGTTTTCAGATCTAAATTATCACATAATAATCTAAAAAATTAGATTTAAATTGATCTAATCAAAATAAATTCTAATCTAGACAATTATGTAGAACTATTCTACAACTAGTCTAGTCATGCATCTATCATATCTCATATGATATTTAAAATTAAATAATTTTTATTTGCTGTTTATCAGATGTTATTATAACACTTATAATATCAGAAAATAGTAAATAAGAAGATCTAAAATATGATTTAATCAGATTAAATCAAAGACATGCAAAACTATTCTATAGAACTATTCTATTCTAGAACTAGTCATGCATATCTTCATGTTCTTAGATCCAAATCATTTAATTTTAATTTTTCTGATTTCAGATCTGATCACATCTCATGTGACATCTGAAATCACTTTATTTTCTAATTAAAATAAAATTAAAATCAGATCTAAACAATTTTAGAACCATGGCTCTGATACCAGTTGAAGGGAAATCCTGATTTCCCGGTCCAGGTTCGTCCAGATCTGATTAGATCAAGAGATATATTTCAAAAATTTTCTCTTGATCTCAATCAGATCTTGATATGTTTCAGATCTGATTCTTATTATTTTAATAAATAAAATAAAATAAGATAAATTAAATCAAATTTAATTTACCTGATTTGGGTAATCCTATTACCCTGTAGATGATCCTGATTGCAGCGGAAGGTTCTGGATCTTAGCCACGCAAGCGCCTGGCCTCTACCGGTATCCACTCGGGTTGGATCTGGAGATCCTCTTCTTCTCTATCACACCTCCAAAAATCAGATCTGGATCTGATCTGGAGGATCTTCAAAACTCTTTTGAAGATCTGCAGTCGTCCTTTTGCAGCAGCGCAGCCTTCTTGCTTTTGATCGCCTTTCCTTGATCTGAATCGCACCAAACTAAGTCCAAAACACCTTTTGGACGTGGAGAGCAAGAGGAGAAGAGACTATGGCATGGAGAAGGAGGGGAGAGGCAGCCTTGGGGCGTGGGTCTAATTAGCATTGGAATTAGGGTTGGGCGCAGGGTCTTATTTATAGACCTCTTGTGATCCAACTCCTCTTCCTCTCAACCAATCACAACCCTTTGTGAAATCAGATCTAAATCTGATTGGTTGGAATAGAGACCCCTGGATTCCTCCTTAGAGGGTGCCTAAGACCAGTCAAACTGGATTCTTAGTAGAACTCTGATTGGAATCCAAAAGGGAGGTGGAGTCCTTGTCCAACAAGGACTCCTAGGCGCCTCCTACTTGGGCTCACGCCACCCTTGGCGTGCGCCCTTCTCCTTGCCAGGTTCTGGCAGGGGGACAGGCCCCCACCAGCTCTCCAATAGGTGCATGACATGTGGTCAAAAGTCAAAGGGTCAATGGTCAACGTTTGACCAGTCAAAGGTAGACTTTTGACCAAAGTCAAAGAACAAGAAATGGCAGGTGACCAAAAATGGCAGGTAATGTCTTACAAATAAGACAACCTATTCTGACTTGGACAACCTCCAGTCAGACCATATGAAGGCCTCTGATTGAGCACAAACTCCTTTGGCTCAGTCAGGACAACTTATTTATGATAGTAAAAGAAGAACGTTAGGTTCAATCGAGTGCTAGCACGATTTCCTTGAACCTAATTGAATCTCATTCAGATCAATTGAACTAGATCAGTTCAATTGATGATCACCAGATTCAAACCCTTGTTTGTGTGACCCAGTTAGGTTCAGTTCTGTATGGTAATGGGATATGTCATGATCTCTATCATAGACATCATCGAAACTCCTTTCGATGGATCAGAACTCTTCTGATTCGAACAGCTAGAATGATCGATCATCTAAATCATTCTAATTGCTCCCAAAATCCACCAGTGACACCTAGCAGTATATGGTGGCAACCCATCAGAGCTGAATGCGAACCTCTTGGTGCAGCTACCTGTGTGATTAAGTTCTTCTATCTTGAGCCCCGATCAGATTAGGGTTAAGGTGAACTCGTCAAACCCTAGTCTCTGTCATATGATGTAATCATTCGATTCGAGTCCAATGTGAAAATCTAAATAGAAACTCTTTCTATTATTTCACTCTGCCATGGCCATGGGCTTCAGGACTTGATTCTCATGATTATCATAGGGCTGCTCCTCTACCACCGAGGTAGATAGATCCCATCTTGATGCAATCCAGTTCCTACAATGAACATGTCATAGCCAACATACACCTCAGGGTTCCATATGGCTAGGAGACCGAGTAATGGTGTAGTCAAACTATAACACCCTCAAGGTGAACTGCCGATGCATCTCAGGTCAAAGAACCAGACACACTACTGCAGCATCGAGTCAGTCATTGACGAGAAGGTAGACTTCCTAATGACTACTCGAGGTGGTCACGCTCAGTGCCCTCGTTCTCTAACGAGTACCTGTACTCTCGCTCCGGTGTCTCCACACCGTAGACTCAAGACTCATCTACTAAAGAGAAGCGATCGTACACCAACCTTCCAGATCAATCACCATCCTCGTGATGATCCTATGGTCGGGAGCTGTTTATGAGTTAATAATGATTATTCATGTCTTAAATTTTCAACTCTTGAAAATATGAATTATCATTACCATTAACTCAAAGGATGTATCACAGACACTAAATACACATGTATGATAGAAAATAACCCATTTTATAAATTATAGTCAAAATTACAATTTTGCCCCTAGAAGTGTATTACAAGTGTCAGCCAATTCTGGCTTCTAGGGCACATATATCTAACATTGGATTGGTTCAAAGCAAGTTGAATTTTGAATTCAACCTAGATGGTTAAGAGGTTGAAACAAATTCAACTCTTTTTCTTATCCATTCCCATGCCTTTCTTGGGTTTGTCACCAAACCTTTTCTAATTTTTGGCATGTGCATGCAGAAGAAGAGTCCTTCTGCACGTCATACACTGGTTGGGGCGTTGGATTTGGATGAAGAGTCAACTTGAATTTTGAATTCAAGTGAATTGGTTGAAACCTCCTAGCCTCCAATCCTTATCCAACCATCTTAGGTTGCCCATTTTAAAATGAGATTTTTTTATGGGCATGCATGTGATGTGTGAAGTATTTGAGAGGGGTATGCGTGAGGAAGAGAGAGAGGTTTCGTTAGGGATTTTTGTGAGGTAGAAATCAAAGGATAGGGTTTTCTAATCTTGGCATGAATTTTCTCCAAAGAGAGAAGGGTCAAGGTTCTTAAGGGTGTGTGCTGAATCCTAGAGTGGGGACTCTAGATTTGGGTGGAGAGTTTGAGTGCCAGATCTTCACTGGCTTTCACCATCATCTCATCTTCCTTCATTGCGTCTTCTAATTTTTGGAGTGTCTAGAAGATCAAGAATTGTTCATTGATTGGATCGACGAAGGTCAGCTGTTGAAAGCCCTGGAGAGGAGCTAGCACTTCAGAGGGGCTGATCAGGACTAGGGGCTCCATGTGGACTCACTGTAGAGGCCGGACACATGTGCAGCTGCAGCGCGATATGGGAGCGATTTTTAGTGGATCCAGATTGCGGTGATCATCTATTCATGCATAGGTTCTATGCTCTAAACCTAGATCAATCAACAAATGTGATTTGCTGATCGATTATATTTTATTTTTCTAATTCACATTAACATGTCAAAGATTATGAGTAGGATTTTATGATTAGATTATAGCATGTGTAGAATTAATGTAGATTAATTTTGGTTCTGCTGTTATATATTTCAAAAAATTTTTGAAAAATATGCTTAGAATCCTGCTAGTTTTTTCTTCAAAGAGTGCTTAAATCGAGGAAAGGTCTAGATAGCATTGCAAACACGAGGCTGAAATTTGCCCTACATGTTCAGGTCTCGACATGCAAAGTGCTCGAACCGAGGGATGGTCCAGGCAGCATTGCAAACATGGGATTGACATATGCCTTACATGCTTGGGTCTCGGCATGTAGAGTGCTCGATCTAAGAAAAAATTTGGACAGCACTACAAACATGGAGCCGAGGAATGCCTTGCACGCTCGAGCCTTGAGTCCCAATTGGTGTGCAAGGCATCCAGACCTCGCAAGCCCTACGCGCTCAGGCCAATGGTGTTAACTTCTAAAAAATTAGTTTTAAATTAATAATATTTAAATTAATTAGTTTTAAATTTTTGGACCAGACTTCAAGATAGGATTTGCCTGGATGCCATTCTAGTGTGCTTGTATGGCCTAGTCATCTAGCATGCTCCAAGTCCACATGCATGGGATGCGCATCTCGACCATCCTCGTTTGTAATGATGTCCCTTATTTTTGTGATTATGCTTTCGAGAATGCTGCACTCTTAGGTCAAGGATGGACTCATTGTTCTTGTAAGAAATGTGTCAATAGAGAAATGCTTGATAGGGATATAATAGTTATCTATTTATATAGGAGTGGATTTTTGCCAAATTATAAGCATTGGTACCTATATAGGGATCAAGATGTGGAAGACAATTGCAAGGACTTCAGAGGCTCTACTTGTCCAAGATGTGTAAGAGCTTAATGATGATAGGCTTTAGTAGATGATTAGCACATTTGATGTGTTTGATCTAATTATTAGTGGATGCCCATATAATAATCTTTTAGATTGCAATTATTATAGTTATGATGGACTATAGGGTTGCTATAGTTATAGCTATGCTTACCCTCTATAGGGTTGCTACCCCCTAAAGGCTAAGCAAGGCTATAACTATAGCAACCCCGATAGTCCATCATGGCTATAGCGGTTGTTACCTAAAAAATTATTACATGGACTTCCATCGATAATCGAATCAAATCCACCAAATATGCATCTACTCGAGTCTGTCATCATTAAGCTCTTTCATATCAGTAAATATGTTGGACAAATAGAGCCTCTTGTCCACACATATTATGTCCCACGTCTTTCTATGTAGGTACCAGTGCTTGTAGTTTGGCATTAATATACTCCTATATAAATGGGCAACTATTGTATCCCTATCAAATATTTTTCTATTGGCACATCTTTTATAAGGACAATGAGCTTGTCCTTAAACTAAGAGTACAATATTCTCAAAAACATAATCACAGAAGTAAAGGATATCATTGCAAATAGGGATGGTCAGGACATGCGTTTCATGCATGCGGACTTGGAGCTTGCCAGATGACTAGACTATGCAAGCACATGAATTTTATTTTTAAGTTATTATTTTATTTTTTAAAAAATTCTACTCCTAGTTTGTAGCTTGAGGAGGTGGCCGGGGGTTTAGAGAGGCTATGATGACTGCCTGTATGAGATGCGCCTAAATGGAGGTGATGCATTCTGTTCTTGTTGTTGTATGATCAAGCTTGGATGGTTTATTATATCATAGACAATCGCTTGTAGCCACCTCATGGTTAAAGGTGTAGAGGAACTTGCAAAGCAGGACAAGCTTGGATGGTCTGTTACATCGCAGACAACCGCTTACAGCCACCTTATGGTTAAAGATGCAGAGGAACTTGCAATGCTTTATTTTTTATTTGAGCCTTCTTCATATTTTAATATACTAAGATTATCATGCACTGCTAGATGAGAATCAGACAATACCTAAATTGAGGACTAGCTGACCAACACATTATTATGTACTGCTGGATGAGAATCATTTTTCTGCTGATACATTGCAGATGCTAACTAATAATCTTTATTACTGAGTTAAATTTTGATCATCTTGTTATATTTTGATGGCACAAGGGGAAGTCCAATCAAATTGGACTCCATCTCTTATCCAATTAAGTCCCCAACCAAACCTATTGGATAGACCTAACTAGATCAAAATAAATCTAACCAAATTAGGCTTAAATGATCTTAATTAAATCCTAATTAAATTAAAATCAAAAATTAATTGAATCCAAGTCTTGATCAAATCAAGGGCTAATCTTCCTCGATGATTAGGTCATCTTATAATCTAATTGAATCCAATTCAATTAGACTTGATCCAAAACTAATCACTTAATCAAATTAAGTTAATTAGCAATCAAATCACTAATTAATTCTTTCATAAATATAGAGTCTCAATTCAGTGCATCTCTAGGCAATAGAGTCCCATCCTAATGAAACTCTTAATCAGAGAGTCCCAAACTAGTGGGACTCTTGATCTCAGAGTCCAAATCTAGTGAACCTCATAATCATAAAGTTCCAGACTGGTGAGACTCTTGATCACAGAGTCCCAGACCAGTATGACTTAGAGTTTCAATCTAATAGGACTCTTGATCATAGAGTTTTAATCTAGTGAGACTCTTGATCATAGAGTCCCAATCCAGTGAGACTTAACATCAGCCATCAGATCAAGTAGGAACCTCTAATGGGTGTGGCCTCATAGGTTCAAACCTAAGTGAGTAGCATTGAAACTAATTCCTGTACCAATCGATGTGACCATCTAGCAATGGTATCCGATGTCTGGATAAGTTGAATAGTCACTATGAAACATTTAGAACCTACTCGAATATGGTTGTCGTATAATTCATCCTTTTAACCTCTATTTTTAGGATGACTCAGAGTTAATCTGTCAACTCTGAAAAAGTACATTCATAATGTATCTTAATGCAATCAGTCCTGTGACTCCTTACAAGACTATCTTGGCCAAGGCTTTGCTAAATTGAAATACAATACAATACAACTCCTAAAACCAGGAGTGGTCAATCCCATCTAAACTCATACACCGACTCCATAAGTACTTGACTATGCCCATAAACCTTTCGTCACTAAATTAAAAATTCAAGTAGTCCGATACCAAAGCACAGTAAGTTGCTTGAAAGTCACCATGGTGATCTCAGGCGGAGAGATACTTATACTCATATCCCTTCGAAGCAAGTCTTGACAGCAAAATACTCGAAAGTTAGTCACGTTCAGCGTAGATGTATCCCTATATCTCACCTGTATGCCATATTAGTGTCTCCACACTCCTTGGTTAAGAGGACAACCAATCCATATGGTACATAATGATCTATACTTGATAAACATTGTTGTTCTTGGTAACAACGTATCATTTGATCGCAAACAAATTTAAGGACTAAATGATAAATCATCCTTTATTGATTTTAAATAGTATAAATCATCTTTTATCGATTTTAAATTGTCCTAAGAACTTCATCACAGTACATGAGTTTATTAGAAGATGCAAACAACTTGTGATGAAAAAGCCAAAATAACATTTTAGTCATTTATAATTTATATACAATTTACAAGAATAGCTCAGCCGCCAATAGATTGAGGATTGGCTTTAGGACATATTTTTCAACACCAAACTCTCTAAACATGTAGCAAAATTAATTTTGAAAAATAAATGTTAACTCTAGAATGGATAAATTCTAAACATATTAGTTGAAGTTGTAGTACTTATGAGTGGCTCTAAATATGGATAAGCTGTCTATCCTCCGATCGAGTTGAAGGTTCTATGAGCTGAGTGGTTCATCGACCATGACTCTATGTCTGATTGTGGGGTCACAGGTGACCCTCTATCATCCGAACCTGAGTGTAAAATATCTAGTATAAAGAATTTTATATTAGTTAGCAAAGAACAAAATAACATAAATAAGAATATTTAAAGTATTGGAATTTACCATTCAGTATAAGAGGTGCGGAATCATGTGAGCTAGCCGCATAATTCTCTCTCCTCAAGAACTTTATCCTTGGCTGGAATGGCTCCGATCTCTAAAAGACATGATGTACAATCTCTAAAATTAAAAATAAAAACCAACGCAAGTAAATGATCTAAAAAATTGGTTCAAATAAAATATCTCAT